>NXFB01000202.1:20712-40255 GCA_002525835.2 Ipomoea batatas | reverse complement strand
ATTTTTATTCGTAAAACAAGTCAAGTCAAGATAAAAATGCAATACTTATACTGGAAATGTAAGGCATAAAATATTTACACTATTGAAGGTTTATTTCTTTGCTATTTTGCATTTATTGTTGAACGATGTTTATTCCGGATATTCTTGTGCTATTTATCTTTATTATGAGTGAGTAGTTTAGAGTAGGGATCAGATTATGGTGTGTATTGTATTTTATGCCTATTTGATGTCTATTGTATAGTAGGGTTTGAAACCCATCTTAGGGTTCCTATTCTTGTATTATTGTGGTGATAGGTTTGTTCACAACTTGTTAATCTAGTATGAGATTTGGCAACCGTTTGAGCAAGGAGTGCACAGGTTAGCATACCCGTACACTTATCTCTCAACTATCAAATTCTCTTAGACCCTATCTCACGACCTTTAAGTTCACTTACTAGAGTAGAGAATATTAAAGGTCAAGATTGCTTGAGCCTAATGAGGGGGATTGGTAGAGTCACGAGAGCGAGACAACCCTTGTATTCCAATTGGGCTTAACATTGGGTCACGAGAGTGATGACGTGGCTGATATGTCATGAAATGGCCTCATATTTATGCCCATTTATGCTTGCTTTTTATTCAAATGCTATATAAAGGAATGTGGAATAATGCTTAATTTGTTGTATTTTGTTTGCAAGAAGAAAAAAGATCGAGTAAGGGGCAAGCAAGCATGAAAAGATGCTAATCTTTGGAGAAAACGGGCTTTAAAGCACAAGGAAAACACCCGATGGCACACCGTAGAACGAAGGAGCAAAACAATAGCGTGAAAGTTGTCTAGAAGAACTCACACTGACACTCACACCGTGAGTGTCAGCGTGAGTCCACACCAAAGTTTCTAATCAGGGGACTCACGCTGAGACTCACGGTGTGAGTCGCAGCGTGAGTGTGTTGATCAGAATATGATAAGTGAGACTCACGGTGGGACTCACACCGTGAGTCCAACCGTGACTCCTGGTCCTGAAGGGTGCGAAAATGCGCGAACTTCAAGCTATAAATACCTATTGGTGGGTATTTTCTAATTACTTTTGAATGTCTAAACTCTCCCTCTAGATTTCTCTCCACAAACCCATCTTAGAACACTTCTACATAGGAATCCATCATCAATGAGAAGATTTAGAGGGAGAATTCCATTGTAATTACGAAATTCAACTTCAATTTCCAGAATTCTTTTGGCAAGTATAATCAAGTTAAGTTTCTATTTCATTTTGTTAGTTATGAAATATCTTGTAGTTTTGAATTCTATGTTTATTACTTTAATTGCTTCTAGTTTTACACTTCAAGTATGAGTAATAATTAAACATATCTAGGATTTGAATTGAATTTCCTTGAGTAGGATCCCAATATGAATTGAATTGTATAAATTAGGTTTTGTATTGTCTTAATGTTGAACTTGGTTATGAATTGGGTAGAATTGAATTGACTCTTCATAATTATGGCCAAATTATGCAAGAGATATTTGGAATTGGTGTTCCACCTATGAGAATAAGGCTACACCATAGCCATGTCTCCCATATTTCTTACTCACCTTTGAGAAAATGGAGTTTGAAGGAAATAGGCACACAACGTGTTTGTTAAATTGCCTCTTCTAGCCAGGTTGCCATGAGAATGGGACTTAGGATTAGTTGATAGTCCAATTGATCACGAGAGTGACGTTGGCACTTAAACCATTTCCCCAAGTTCATCATCTAGACTTACATAATTTAATCTTTAGATAAACGGGATTTTATTCAAGGATGTTTGGTTCAAGTCTCTATTTCATTTATTATCTTTTAATTCCCTTATTTTCTCTCGTTATTGATTTCTTTAACATGCAACACTCCAATCTCTTTAGGTTGGCTTTCAAACACTATATGAACCTAGGCTTAACCCCTCATTACTTAAACTCCCATTAAGCCATTCCTTGAGAACGATACTCTTAATTTCCATCACCATTAAAATACAACTTTCAGTGGCATGTTAGTACACTGAGTTGGTGTTGATAATTTTTGAACTCGAAGTTGAGTTTCATATCCCTTAGAGGGTGTTTGGTTCAAGTTATATAAGATAACTAAGGTTATATTTGTTTGGGAATATAAGATAACTAAGTTTATTTGGTTCAAGTTATGTAATTTTCAAGGGAATGTAACATAACTCCACATAAAGTATTTAGCTATTGGAAGGGAATGTGAGTTACACTCCAATTTCTTAGGTAATCTCACATTCCCTTATCTTATTACTAATTTTAGGCTTTTGACAGTTTAATTAATTTGTCTTATTTCCGTTGTCGTATTTACATACTTCAATTCTAAACCAAACACAAGAATCTAACATTCCCTAAGGTAATCTAACATTCTGTGAACCAAACACCTCTTTAATCTTTTGTTTTGGCATAAGATCAATATATGCTCATTCCAATCTCTGCTTTATTATTTCATTGTTTTTCACTAGAGTTAATACCAGCCAAGGTCCCTTGAGTATAGTCTTTCCGCCACCTATGGTCCTAAACTTTCAAATCGACCATCCGTCATCCTCCTTTTTTCAAATTTGACCTGCCCTAGTCCTTCCATTAAAATTTTTCGTTTGAGATGTGAAATGTCAGGGCAAATATGACTTTTCACATTTTGTTAAATGAGTTTTCCAATTCGGAACCATGTTTTTTCTCCGCCATGTCAAGGACGATAATATCAAAACGACGTCGCCACCGTTGTCGTCTCCCTCACAGAGTAATAGCAGCCATAAATCTATGAAAAATTTCCTTTACCGCTATTCAAAATCACTGAACTCATCATTTGACAAATCGCTTAGCTTTCCATTGCTCAAAATCACTAAACTCACCTTCCTCTTCTGAACAAGAAAATGACGACCTCCCTTGCATCTCTCTGGATTCAGAGAAGGCCATCAATCACTCTCGCAACCCGACCCAAAACATCAACCCTCCCATCGGTCCGATTCTGGACATCAACGCCGCCACAATCAGAGGATTCTCCGCGGACAGTCCGCAGATGAACTCTTCAGAAAATACCTAAAACATCAACCCTCCCAAGGTCCGATTTTGGACATCAACTTCTCCGTGGACAGTCCGCGGATGAACTCTTTAGAAAATACCCAAAACATCAACTCTCCCAAGGTCTGATTCCGGACATAAACACCCCCACCATCGGAGGAGTCTCCGTGACCAAGGCAGTCCGGCGTATCTCCAGCTAAGCTACAAGAAGGTCAACTCTCTCGGTGATCTGGTTCCCTTCACCAACAAGGTTTATTCCAGTGCAGCATCAGCCTCGGCGACTCTGCCACCTTGGGGTAATACGAGCACCGGAAGCTGCCACCGCGCAGGGCGAAGGGGCACTTCGGCAGGTAGCGGCACAAGAAGCTGGTGCTGTCACAAGTCAAGTCTCACTGCTCTGGGAACCGCTCGCAGAACACCGGTTTCGCCTCCACGATCACTTTCTCGCCGCTAAAGTGGGTGCTCGTCATAATCCTCACTATCCTTATCACAATCCATCTTTGAAATGGATTAGGTAGGGCTACTTTTAATTCCTGAGCAAAATAAATTGTTTTGGCTGGATAATAAATGAAAAGACTATTTTACCCTTGCATTTCACAGCTTAGACGGAAAATTTTAACGGAAGGACTAGGGTAGGTCAAATGTGAAAAAAAAAAGGGGATGACAGATGGTCGGTTTGAAATTAAAGTTTAGGACCATAGGTGGCGGAACGACTATACTCAAGGGACCTTGTCTGGTATTAACTCTTCTTCACTATTATCTATCTGGCTACATAGCTTCCAATGAATGCTTCACCCTTGTGTCTTTGCAGCTGGTTTGAGTTGTAAATATGTCATATTTCACTGACGAATTGGATTCCTTGAATCCATTCTCACACTCTTTCAAGTATGTATGCATTTATTTATCGGATTGGAATGAAAAAAAAAGCATTTGATCTTGGCGCAACCATCTTCATTACATTGGATCATATTAATTAAGACATTTGTGAAGCCAAGATCGTAGAGCTGAACAAAAAGTGAAATTGCCCTTCCCTAACTTGATTTATCGCATTCTGATTGCACAAGGACAATAATAAAGTCAAAATGATCGAGGGTTGTTTATTCTTACAGGGTTGACCATGAGATGCTGAAGGGTAAACATGTGAAAGATGTCACCCTCATCATGTCTCCACTTATCCCGGTCCTTGTTTCTGATGAGCCAAGAAGATGATACCCCCGGGAATGGATAGGAAGCTTGGTTATTCCTTAAGAGACCTCAGAGCAGGGTTAAAAACAGTAATTAGACGAAAACTAAAACTATGAACAAAAATAAGACATTTTTAAAATTAGTACAAAAACGGGAAAAGTTCATTTCCCAAATGCACGTGTTGTCAAACCTAACTATTACGTTGTGTTTTTTTTTTGGTCTCCGACGACCAATTTGATCGCCGGCTTCTCCTTGCGACAAAGGAGAAGCCAGCAACCAAATTGGTCGCTGCTCCTCCCCAGCGACCAAACTGGTCGCTGCTCCTCCCCAGCTATAAAACCGGTCGTTGGCTTCTCCTTCGTCGGAGAAGCCAGTTGGTCGCCAAAGACCAAATTTAAAAAAAAAAAAAAAACGTAACTCAACGCAAGTGGGATTTGCGTATCTCTAGATATGCAAGTTCTATTTGCCTTTGTGTTTGACCAGGTCGGACAACAAACACATTTAGGAAATGAATTTTTTCTATGTTTATACCAATTTTTAAAATGTCTTATTTTTGTTTATGGTTTTGGTTTTTGTCCTATTACGGTCTTCAACTACCTCAGTGCATGACCTATCCATTGCTCAAAAGTTGATAGGCCAGCAGCTTCAAAAAGATCAAACTGATCTTGCAGTTGTTCGATCTCTTGAGGTAAGCATTACTGATCGAGCTTGGACCTGAACTAGAGCCTGAAGTGGAAGTAGATCATCTTGCTAAGGAAAACAGATCTTTGACTATTCATTTGCCAAAAGGGCGAGTAATATGAGAAATTTAGAATTTTTTTTTTGTTTTTTGATAATGCTGCTGTGTAGGGGAAGCATTAGAGTGTTTATCCTCGTTTTTGATTTGGTCGTTGGAAAATCTACTACCTTGTCGAAAGTAGATTTTATGATTGATGGTATTTTAGCGTAAATTATATCGTGGACCGTGGTCCACAATGCATTGTGGACCGCGGTCCCAAAACGACGTCGTTTTGATTAATGAAACAGACGGATGAATTCGCGCCACTCACTTTCTTTTCATATATACTGCACTTTCTTTTCATATATACTGCAGTTCCCTTTCAACACAACTGCAGTTACTTTTTGATATAACTACAGTTGTATATTATCGAATGAAACTATAGTTATATCAAAAAGTAATTGCAGTTGTGTTGAAAAGAAAGTGCAGTATATATGAAAAGAAAGTGTAGTATATATGAAAGGGAACTGCAGTATATATGAAAGGGAACTGCAGTATATATGAAAAGAAAGTGCAGTATATATGAAAAGAAAGTTTGTGGCGCGAATTCATCCGTCTGTTTCATTAATCAAAACGACGTCGTTTTGAGGACCGCGGTCCACAATGCATTGTGGACCGCGATCCACGATATAAGAACTGGTATTTTAGACAATCAGACATTTTCCCTTGATTCTGGTCCCTTTATATATGTTTATCGTACTGTTGAATCTAATTATTATTTTCTAATGTCTTTGATATGGTCTTTTTAAATTGTTTTTGTCGAACATGTAAAATAGACTAGACTAGACTAGATTATTCTTCAGTCTGCCTAAAAGGCATAGTAGTTCAAAGCAAAGCAAACTTTAAGTTCCTCCATATTTTGAAACGAGTTAATACCCAAAATGGTCCTCCGACTATTAGCTAATACTCGATTTAGTCCCAAAGAATTTTTAGTGCCCAATTTAATCCTCTATCTTTAAAATCACACCCAATTAGGTCCTCCGTTACAATTTCCATCTATTCACCATTATTTTGAGGGCAAATGAGTCATTTTAATCGCTCTGAACCCGTTTAACCGGTCTCCATTCTCAGCCGCACAGAAAGATCGCAAAATTGACGCCATCCTTATTCCGGATCTTTGATTTAGATCGCAAAGCCTGGGATTTGGCATCGGCGACGGAGTAGTAGAAGGGCACCATTGGGAGGCGTTCGTGGCGGTGGGCGAGCGGGTTGGCAGAGTGGTAGTCGCAGTCGTGACGCGACGTCGAACTTGGCACGATGCGAGCTTGTTGGCCGCGTGGATCTTGGAGTCGCAGGTCACGCAGAGCAATGCCATGTCGGCGTGGCAGAAGACGGTGGCCAACGCCCTCTTGCAAGAGTCGCACCCATCGCCGTTAAGCTCCAAGTCGTCTCTGTCTTTAATCAGTTTAATGTATGCTTATTCGTCAAATTTTGGTGAATGGTTTGTTTTGAGTACTCTCTGCGGATCGATTACGTGGTTAATCATGTGTCTTGGAACAGGTTGGTGACCCCAAGTTTCGTGATTTCGAGGTTTCGAATCTGGTCTCCAACTCATACTTATGCTTTCTCTCTTCCTTCTTCATTTTCTATGGATTCAATTTCTTTGAAACAGAGCAAGGAGGAGGAGATATGGGTTCAAGGAGGAATTTGAAGAGGAAATTCCAAGAATATGAAGCTCCCATTTTTGGGTTGGAAGTTTGTGGCTGATTCCGCCACTTTCCGCCTGCAAGCGGTGGAAGTCCGTGGCTGATTCCGCCTCGCCTGCTCCGATATCCCTTCTCGGGAGCCTTGGTTTTACATGGTGGGTTCTCATCAGCTCTCCAGCCGATGGCGCCCGGTGGTTTACGACTCGTCGGAGGAGAATTGGAAGGTTCTCAGGTGTCCGTCTTTTCTCCGGCCAGAACCAGAGAACGAGGATTCCTGCTGCAATTTTGTGCCCATTGTAGCCTCTAGTGGACTGCTCTGTTTCCATAGCACGCTGAAGTGGAGAATGCAAACTGTGTTGTCTTATAGTGTTCTAATAAAAGGACATTTTTGCCCCTCAAAATAACAGCAGATAGATGGAAATTGTAACGGATGACCAATTTGAGTACCGTTTTAAAAGATAGAGGATTAAATTGGGTACTAAAAATTCTTTGGGACTAAATCGAGTATTAGCTAATAGTTGGAGGACGATTTTGGGTATTAACTCTTTTGAAACTATCTAAAATTCTTAACAAAACAAAGCCATGTTACCAGGACATATATATACAGCAGGCAAATTAAAATCCGGCATGTTACGTTGTTGGCCAGTCATTATTCGCCTATATACATAATATTTCAATAACTTATCACTAATGACTGACGCAAATTCTTATTCCAATTCAAATCGGATAAGAGCTTCTTTGTTGCGATTCGGCAGCCCAGAGTAAAGCTTCGTGCTGCCGAAGATTGCTCGAACCGGTCCCAGTTGGTTCTCGGGTAGTTCGGCAGTTTTGGAGGGAAAGTAAGTGAAGGACGAGTAGGTGTTTGTTGCAGGTTTATGCTTCGTTGGGTTGGAGTTAAAGGTGTTTTTTTTTATTTTGGTGAATAACGGTTTGTCACGTCCGGCTTTAGATCGATAAAAACCGGGAATGACGCCACAAGGATGGTAATTTCATTGATAAGTGAAAAGCGTACTTTTTCAACGTAATGTGAATGATGGATGTGAGCGGTGTGGTGTATAGTGGTGTGTGAAGAGTGTCGTCCTCTAAGAAGGTGTATGGGAATTGGCAAGCAAGCAGATTAATCACAAGGGCTAAAAGTGTTTGAAAGCTAGTCCTAAGAGTATGTAGTAGTTAATCATGTGAAGAATGAAACAAGCAAATGCAAAAGAATAGTAAACAATTAAGGAGAAAAGGATTCGAACCAACGCCACTCTCGTGGACAAGATTGAGACAAGCTTGCTAATGCCAACGCCACTCTCGTGGACGATGGCCTCCCTACTATGCCTTAGCCTTTTTCTCATAAGAGCTAGGCTAGAAGAGGCAATTCATCAAACACTTGGTGTGCCTCTTGCCTTCCAATCTCCCTTTTCTCAAATGTGAGAAGGAAATGTGGATGATGAGGGCTAGGTATACTCCCTACTCTCGTAAGTGACTATTCCTATCATAATCCTCTATCACAACCGGATCCTAGTAGCATAGAGTCAAGACAAACATCCCAATCCACAATCAATCATCAAACAAGCATTATCTAATCCTAGGTTTAAGAAAAATTAGAACTCAAGGGAGATCATGCAAGACTAATTGATTCATATCTTAGCATAGCGTACGCATTCTAGGCTAATCAAACCAACCATGTCTCTCTCTTATCAACTAATTAACTCATCATCTCCATCAATTTATGGGATTTCAAAACATTCAAAGAAACTTGAATTGCCTTAAGAATGATGAGATCGATCTCTCAATCTCAATAACCTGATTAAAATTTGTCTGTATACTTAATTTGAATGATTCAATTAGTTTTACCTTAACAATGAAATAAGGAAAACAAAGATGCAACACATATATAGCTACAGCCCTAGTAGATACTACAAGAACATGCATATATATGACAGCTTAAGAAAGAGTGCAACTAACTATAATGAAATTAAATTATGTTGAAAAAAGTGTCAAATAGACCACTGAATTTATCGTTTTTGTGCAATTGGGTCATTGAACTTAAAAAGTGTGCAATTCAACCATCAAACATGCAAAATTTGTGCAATTAGACCATTTTTACAAAACTTTTCTGGTAAAATTCAATTATATTACTAACATATATGTATTGAGAGTGGCATTTTCTTATACCATACTAGTTGGGAGTCAATATTGAAATATTTTAAACTCAAATTGAATTAAAAAATTCTGTAAAAATGGTCCAATTGCACTAATTTTACTAGTTTGATGGTTGAATTGCACACTTTTTTAGTTCAATGGCCCAATTGCACAAAAGCGATAAGTTCAGTGGCTTATTTGACACTTTTTCCAATTATGTTTTATCCAGTTTGTCCACCATTTTATCCACATCAGATCGAATTCTTTGTTCACAAAATTGAAGTCTACGAATTCAAGATTTGGTGAATTGAAAGAGGGTGATGTACAATGACCTCAAAAGTAACATTCAACTGTCAACAACTTACACCTTTACACATCAAATATGAGAAAAGTATATAAAAGTTTAGATGGTGGTGACGCAGATAAGCATTAAAACACCCTGGTTTTCACAACTTGTGAGTGACCTCACCTGCTAGCATGTGGGAAGTTTCCCTTGCCCCATACATGAAACAAAGATTTATTTTCTAGTAGTGAAAATAAACCAATAAGCCAAAACGTATAGCTAGTAGTGAATACGCAACTTTATTTTCTTATATTGCCACATATTTTTAAGGCACTGAATGCTGGACTTGACCTTTAAGCCCTTTACCCCAACAATTCCAAGTCACCGGAGATAGATTTGACCTTTACTGACCTCTGCCTAACAGTACGTTACATGACTTACATCACATACAAGCTATCAACATAAGAATGCTGAGTCAACCTAGCTATCATCTCCCTGTTAAGATCAGGCACCACCCAACTACTTTTTGACACAGGGACTAGTATGATATCCGACTCATCATGTAAAGCTAATGTCCACTGTAATATTTTAAATAATATGTATGATATCTTTTCTAAAAGGGTTTATAATCATCTTCTGACTTTTTTGTCTCATGATGACATAAATCTGACTCATCAGACTCAAACTTCACATCCAAAAACTCCCTATAAATACATATTGTTTGTGAAAGAATCAGTTATCCCAGAAAGAAGCTCATTCAAGTCTATATACTCACCCTTTAGCAAAGATAATTTCTTGTTATCCTTGCCAATACAAAGAAGAAAATTTTGTCAGAGATGAAGCAAAATCAGACCATCAAATCAATAAACTGGGCAGTTTTATTGAATCAAAGCTCAAGAAAATGGGCTCTTCCTGATTCTGCCACCCAATGCCATCTGTCTCTCTCTTCAAAGCCATCAAAAACAAGAAATGGTAAGACTACTAACTCCTTAAAGATAACAGACAGTGTGAAGGGCAAGCTGATACTAGGGGCGAAACTTCTCCGAGCAGGCGGTGTTCAAAAGGTGTTCAAGAAGAACTTCGGTGTTAGAGAAGGTGAAAAACTGTTGAAGGCTTCTCAATGTTGTTTATCAACAACAGCTGGTCCATTGGCTGGCCTACTTTTTGTTTCTACTGAGAAGGTTGCTTTTCTTAGTGAGAGATCAATCAGAGTCCCTTCTTCTAGTGGAAAGTCAATGAGAGTGCATTATAAGGTGTTAATCCCAATTGCTAATATTAAAACAGCAAATGAAAGTAAGAATTTGAAGAATCCATCAGAGAAGTACGTGCAAGTAGTGACAGAAGACCATTTCGAGTTTTGGTTTATGTGGTTCCAACAGCATCAAAGAACCTTGAAATATCTCCAGGATGCAATTTCTCAATCAGCTCAGTATCCTTAGAAACATTCATTATGATGAAGCAAAAAAAAAAAAAAAGTTTCTTTGTAAAATGTAGAACTCAAAAGCCTGTATATATGATTTGACAAATTATATTATATTGTTGAAGCAGTTCTTGAAATTTGTTAAGCATCCACGTCATTAAACCTCTCCAAATATTAGAGGATGAGAGTCTATCCGAAGTCAAAAATTGATTTTTAACTGCTGGAGTTTTGTGGTGGTTTGGTTAGGACAAGATTAAACCATGACTTGTAGAAGAAAAGGCAATCAACCTGGCTGCCTGCAAGGTAGGGTCTGCCTCCAAAAATAAATAAAAAGCAAGATAGAAAAGCTAAGGAATTCCTAAAAGGATCGGAGCTAATCCAGATAACCAATTCATATTCATTGGTTATGTGAATTAAAAATGTGGGGAAGCTCCTTCCCTGTTAAGTATCCTTCCATCTTCTCAAAGCCGGCCTCTTGCTTTACCGATCGTTATACTCTGCACCACGGTGCACATAGCAATGTGCACCAGGTACGTAAAACGACGTCATTTCGGTGTTAGTAGACGCGGACGCAAATGACTCAAGGAATTCATTATCTATAATACACATAATCATTATCTATAATACACATAACGTTTGCCTAAAATACACAGAATGTTTGTCCAGAATACACAGAATATTGACACAAAATGTTAGTGGACGCGAATGACTCCAGGGAATTCATTATCTATAATACACATAATCATTATATAGAATACACAGAACATTTGCCTAGAATACACAAAATGTTTGCCTATAATACACAGAATATTGACGCAAAATACACAGAACTCATCCTCCTAACATTCGAATGCACAAACACATCACAACTTGTGTTAATAACATGAATACACATAATATTTCAAAAAAAAAACATGAATACACATAATATTTACACAAAATACACAGAATTCATCATCCTAAACATTCGAATGCACAAACACATCACAACATGTGTTACTAACATGAATACACATAATGGTTGCCTATAATACACAGAACAGTTGCCTAGAATACACAGAATGATTGTGTGGAATACACAGAATATTAACATAAATACAGAGACCGGCCGAAACGGAAAACATGATTTCCAAAAAAACGGACGATTAGTTTACAATGCTCAAAACGACGTCGTTTAGGTACGTGGTGCACATTGCTATGTCACAGTATAATTTGCCTTGTTTTACTACCTTAAGGCAAATTAATTAATTAATTAAAAATTGCAAATTCATAACCTCTATACAAACAAAATGTTTTTGAACAGTGGTAAATAAACGGAATGAGTAAAAATGGTTTTACTTGGTAAAAATTTGTCCGAGACCGTCTCGTCACGGATCCTTGTTCATAAAACGGGTCAAATCATAAAAATGTAATACTTATGGAGTATATTAGAAACTAGTTATCACACGCGCGTTGCGCGATTAAACCAATGCCCAATGCATATTTTTAAATTAGTGTTCCTTAATTGGTTAAAGTAATCATATAATAATGAGAGAAAAAAAATGTTAAATTAATAAAAATCAAAGAAATAGTCTCGATGCTTATATATTTTAATAAAACATAACGAAATTATAAATAGCTAAATTCCAACTAAAGTAAGTAGAAACAAATAAACTACTTACATGGGAGCAAATGGTGTGTCATCATTGTCACTTGTTTGGATACCGGTCCGACCATTTAAAATCCATGTGTAATTGTATTTGTGATCAAGTACTTTATAGTTCGTTCGGACATGTTTGACAATGACATTTGAGATGATGTACCATTTGTTGGTTTGTAAAGTGATATCATACATTCCAATGTCATTATCAAACACTATTGATTGAACCCGAGTTCCTTGCATTTAGATATAGCATTTACAATGATGTTAGTGGTGAATGAGAGCATCTTCATAATAATAATAATACTAATAATGATAAAAATATTTTCAAAAAAAAAATAATGATAAAAATAAAATAATAATAATAATAATAATAATAATAATAAAGGGAATTTTTTTTTTACTATTTACTTATTGTTTCATCCTCAAGTACGATGAGCATATACTTTTTCTCATCAGGCGTTTCAATAGCGTTTTTTGGTTCGTTTTTCTTAATGACATGAACTGTACAACTCCAGCACACAGTTTGTGTGTCAATATCAATTAACTTTACTGTATTTGTCATGACTAATATCTTTGTGTCATGGGAAATATGTTCGTAAAGGATGCTATAAATAATATAATAGGAACCACAACATAAATTCAAAAACCATAGATTAGGGAGTTAGGAGTAACTAAAATGTGTAGATTATAGAGGAATATAATAAGAACCACAACATTACATACAAGGATACAAGTATAGATGAATAGATTATACAATAGATATATTTACATAACGATATTGAAGTTATACTAATTAATGAGTATACCATCATTGATTTAAAAAAAAATAAAAAATTGTAATCATTATGAGTACAAATACAAATAATAGAATTAGCATGATAATATTTTGACAATCATACCTATAGAATGTCAAAGTAGATGGTGTGTTGTAGAATATGTTAGGTTAATTAGTTTTAGGTGAATATATACCAGAGACGGGGAGGGGTTTATATACTGTTGTTTTAGGTAGAATAATGGTTTAGTTAGGAATCTATACAAAATTGTATTATAGAATCCTATTAAAACTTCAATATTCTAATTTTAAGTTAGAAAATCTATACATAATTGTATTATAGAATATTGCCAATTTGTTTGAAAACTGCAATAAAGAAACAAATTTCCTAAAGAATTTAATGTTAAACTTCGTTATATTTAACGGAAAGAATTTGGTAAAATTATAAAGGATTAGGATATATTAGGAATTTAATGGGAGGTTGCACAAAAAGGTTACACACCAACATTTTTTTAATTCCAATTAAGGTTCTAAAATTATTGGCTCTTATTATAAGTGTAGATGTAAGGAACAAAGTATTTACACTAATGAATGTTTATTTTTTTGCCTATTTTGCATTTGAGCCTATTGAGTGAGGGAGATTGTAACGTCACGAGAGTGGGACAACCACGTATTCCAATTCTGCCAAACATTGGAGCACGAAATTGACGTGTTAGTACACCGAGTTGGAGTGGCAATCTTTGAACCCGAAATTGAGTACGTTTCATATCTCACAATCTTTTGTTTTGGCATATATAAGATCAATATATGTTCATTCCAATCCCTGCTTTATTATTTCATTGTTTTTCACCATTATTCGATTATTATATATCTGTCTGTTTAGCTTCCAATGGATACTTCACCCTTGTGTCGATCTAGTCATTTCATCGGTTAGGCCTAAACCCATTCTCTAAACAAATACACTACTCCATCCCTGGTTAATGAATTGTACAACCAGAAGCTGACATTGATCAGGATTGGGACTCCCTTGCTAGAACCCTCACTGGAGGACGAAAGAAGTATTCACTGATCAACCAATGATAGGATATGCTCTTTGCAGCTGATTTGAGTTGCAAATATGTCATATTTCACTGACGAATTGGATTCCTTCAATCCATTCTCACACTCTTTCAAGAGATTCGTGTGCATTTATTTACAGCATGGCATAACCAAACCATGCTCCTCTCTCACATCAATAGAAATTCTAAAGTTTTTGACAGGTAAATCTCACTAAGAAAAGCTGAGTTGAATGAAGTTTTCTGGGAATCTATTTGGCCTCGTCTTTTAGCTAGGGGATGACACTCAGAGCAGCCTAGTGATCTATCATCTGCTGGTACCAAGAGAAATGAAGAAACTGTATCAACTATGCATAAATTATGACATATAATTAATAATTAATTTGATAAAAAATAAAATAGAAATGAAATTACCATGTTAACCTTGTTATTAACACCCAACAAACAAAATTCTTAACAGAGGACTAAAGTGGGTAAAACCATTAAAGTCGAGAACCAAATAGAGTACAAAAAGTCACTTAGGACTAAATTGAGTAAAACCACTATAGTCGAGAACTATATTGGAGAACTATATTGGGTATTAACTCTCTGAAATTCTTAACAAAACAAAGCCATGTTACCAGGACATATATATACAACAGGCAAATCAAAATTCGGCCTGTTACGTTGTTGACCAGTCATATTCGCCTATATAAGTATGATAAGTGCAAAAGATGCTACGTTTATAAGGTCGGTCCAGGATCATAGTGTGCACAATTGATGGCTTTTATGTTTGATTTGAGTCTTAATTGCGTTAGAATGCTTGTTATTGCCATCGGACTCGTTCCACGCCTTGTCAATTGTTTTGTAGGTAAAATGATGTACAAAAAGGTGGAAAAAGGCATGAATTTCAGAGATAGATTCACGGGCCGAAATTGGAGCAAAAATAAGCCCTGGACGCACCTTGGACGCGTGTCCGTACCTGCGTCCAAAAATACGCCCACAGATGTTTCGCACAGCAGAGCAGAAGTCTGATGGACGCGGGGTGGCGTCCACCCGGGCGTCCATCAGAACGCCAGCAGAAGTTGCGGTCTGGACACAATTTAACGCCGTGGACGCGCCTTGGACGCGCGTCCACCAGGGCGTCCATCGCGAAAGATCACGCGGTTTTGCGCGATTTAAAAGGGGAATTGAGCCACTTTGCAGGGGATCCTTCACATTTCAATTTTAGATCACTTTATAATATTTCTCTCTCTAGGATTAGCCTAGAGAGATCTCCCCCAATTCACTCCACATTCCCAAATCACTCCACATTGCAATTCTTAGTTTAGACTAGAATTAGAGAAGAATTCCATTGTTGCAAGATTGTGATCTACATTCAAGTTCAAGATTAAAGTTCAATTTCAATTTCAAGTTCAAATTCAAAGTTCAATTCCTAGCTAAGTCTGCCTTTGAATTTCTTGTTATTACTTTTGTCTTTTGCTTTTTCAATTCCAAGTATGATTAGATAGATCTTTGTGGATTTGGATTGAGCAATGTTGTATGGATATTCTTGAGTTTTGAATTGATCAATTAGGTTTTGCAATTGCTTGATTATGAGTTTGGTTGTGTGAGTGGTGATCCACTTTGACTCTTGTGTAGGGGTGATCAACCTATATGAGAGGTGTTTGGAGAAGGAGTCTCACCTACGAGAGTAGGGATACTCCTTAGCCTAGCCTAGCACGTTTCCTTCCCACCTTTGAGAAAAGGGGGATTGGAAGGCAAATAGCACACCATGTGTTCGATAATTTGCCTCACCTAGCCTAGTTGCCATGAGAATGGGACTATGGACTAGATGATAGGCCAATGACCACGAGAGTGGCATTGGCATAGTTGCCTTGCCTCATTTTCATTATCTAAGTGTTGCTAGCCTAATATCGTAGGAAATCAAGGATACCTATATGAGTTGCAAGGTCCAAATCCTCCTTTCCAATTAATTGTCTCTATTGTTTGTTCCTTATTTTCATGATATCTTATGCACCTTTCTTACCTATGTTTGGGTTAGCTTTCAAACACTAAACACTCTTGTGCTTAATTCCCTTACCGCTTGAATTCCCTCCTTGCTATCCTTTGAGAACGATACTCGGAAATCTTTCCGTTTTAACACTTACCTCTTTCCATCCACCGCTAAACTACACCCATCAACGTAATATTTCAATAACTTATCATTCATAATGACAAAATTTCTTATTCCAATTCAAATCGGATCAGAGCTTCTTTCTCTTTCGACCCTTAATCCAGATCTTAGCATAGTGTATGCATTCTAGGCTAATCAAACCAACCATGTCTCTCTCTTATCAACTAATTAACTCATATCTCCATCAATTGCCTTAAGAATGAGAGCTCTCAATAACCTGATCAAAATTTGTCTGTATACTTAATTTGAATGACTCAATTAGTTTTGTCTTAAGAATGAAATAAGGAAAACAAAGATGCAACACATATATAGCTACAGCCCTAGTAGATACTACAAGAACATGCATATATATGACAGCTTAAGAAAGAGTGCAACTAACTACAATGAAATTAAATTCTGTTTTATCCAGTTTTTCCACCATTTTATCCACATCAGATCGAATTCTTTATTCACAAAATTGAAGTTCAAGATTTGGTGAATTGAAAGAGGGTGATGTACAATGACCTCAAAAGTAAAATTCAACTGTCAACAACTTACACCTTTACACATCAAATATGAGAAAAGTATGTAAAAGTTTAGATGGTGGTGACGCAGATAAGCATTAAAACACCCTGGTTTTCACAACTTGTGAATGACCTCACCTGCTAGCAAGTGGAAAGTTTCCCTTTCCCGTTACATGAAACAAAGATTTTATTTCGTGAATTGAAGATTGCAAGTATGTGTTTGGCTCAAACGCTTACCAATACGCCAAAAGGTATAGCTAATAGTGAATACGCAACTTTTATTTTCTTATATCGTCACACATTTTAAAAACGCTGAGTGTTAGACTTGACCTTTAAACCCTTTAACCCAACAATCCCAAGCCACTGGTGGTAAATTTGACCTTTACCGGCCTCTGCCTAATAGTACGTTACATCACATGCAAGCTATCAACATAAGAATGCTGAGTCAACCTATCATCTACCTGTTAAGATCAGGCACCACCCAACTACTTTTTGACACAGGGGCTAGTATGATATCTGACTCATCATGTAAAGCTAATTTCCACTGTAATCTTTTAAATAATATGTATGAGTTCTTTTCTAAAAGGGTTTATAGTCATCTTCTGACTTTTTTGTCTCATGATGACATAAATCTGACTCATCAGACTCAAACTTCACATCCAAAAACTCCCGATAAATACATATTGTTTGTGAAAGAATCAGTTATCCCAGAAAGCAGCTCATTCAAGTCTATATACTCACCCTTTAGCAAAGATAATTTCTTGTTATCCTTGCCAATACAAAGAAGAAAATTTTGTCAGAGATGAAGCAAAATCAGACCATCAAATCAATAAACTGGGCAGTTTTATTGAATCAAAGCTCAAGAAAATGGGCTCTTCCTGATTCTGCCACCCAATGCCATCTGTCTCTCTCTTCAAAGCCATCAAAAACAAGAAATGGTAAGACTTCTACCTCCATAAAGATAACAGACAGTGTGAAGGGCAAGCTGATACTAGGGGCGAAACTTCTCCGAGCAGGCGGTGTTCAAAAGGTGTTCAAGAAGAACTTCGGTGTTAGAGAAGGTGAAAAACTGTTGAAGGCTTCTCAATGTTGTTTGTCAACAACAGCTGGTCCATTGGCTGGCCTACTTTTTGTTTCTACTGAAAAGGTTGCTTTTCTTAGTGAGAGATCAATAAGAGTCCCTTCTTCTAGTGGGAAGTCAATGAGAGTGCCTTATAAGGTGTTAATCCCAATTGCTAAAATTAAAACAGCAAATGAAAGTAAGAATTTGAAGAATCCATCAGAGAAGTACGTGCAAGTAGTGACAAAAGATCGTTTTGAGTTTTGGTTTATGTGGTTCCAACAACATCAAAGAACCTTGAAATATCTGCAGGATGCAATTTCTCAATCAGCTCAGTATCCTTAGAAACATTCATTTTGATGAAGCAAAAATATATATATCTTTCTTGTAAAATGTAGAGCTCAAAAGCCTGTATATATGATTTGACAATTTATATTGTTGAGCAGGTCTTGAAATTTTTTCAGTATCCACATTAAACCTCTCCAAATATTAGAGGATAAGAATCTATCCGAAGTCAAAAATTGATTTTTTTTTTAACTGCTGTAGTTTTGAGGTGGTTCGGTTATTAGGACAAGATTAAACCATGACTCTTAGAAGAAAAGGCAATCAAGTTGGCTGCCTTCAAGGTTGGTCTGCCGCCAAAAATAAATAAACAAAAAGCAAGATAGAAAAGGAATTCCTAAAAGGATCGGAGCTAATCCAGATAACCAATTCATATTCACTGGTTATGTGAATTAAAAATGTGGTGAAGCTCCTTCCCTGTTAAGTATCCTTCCATTTTCTCAAAGCCTCTTGCTTTACTACCTAAAGGCAAATTAATTAATTAATTAAAAATTGCAAATTCATAACCTCTGATCTATACAAACAAAATGTTTTTGAACAGTGGTAAATAAACAGATTGAGTAAAAATGGTTTCACTTGGTAAAAATTTGTCTGAGACCGTTCACGGATCCTTGTTCATAAAATGGGTCAAATCAAAATAAAAATGTAATACTTATATTGGAAAGGTAAGGAACAAAGTATTTACACTAATGAATGTTTATTTCTTTGCCTATTTAGCATTTGGGCCTATTGAGGGAGATTGGTAACGTCACGAGAGTGGGACAACCCCGTATTCCAATTCTGCCAAACATTGGAGCACGAGATTGACGTGTTAGTACACCGAGTTGGTGTGGCAATCTTTGAACCCGAAGTTGAGTTTCATATCTCCCAATCTTTTGTTTTGGCATAAGATCAATATATGTTCATTCCAATCCCTGCTTTATTATTTCATTGTTTTTCACCATTATTCGACTATTATATATCTGTCTATTTAGCTTCCAATGGATACTTCACCCTTGTGTCGATCTACTCATTTCATCGGTTAGGCCTAAACCCATTCTCTAAGGACGATCTTAAACAAATACACTACTCCCTGGTTAATGAATTGTACAACCAGAAGCTGACATTGATCAGGATTGGGACTCCCTTGCTAGAACCCTCACTGGAGGACGGAAGAAGTATTCACTGATCAACCAATGATAGGATATGCTCTTTGCAGCTGATTTGAGTTGTAAATATGTCATATTTCAGTGATGAATTGGATTCCTTCAATCCATTCTCACACTCTTTCAAGAGATTTGTGTGCATTCATTTACAGGATTGGAATGAAAAAGGCGTTTTGATCTTGGCGCTACCATCTTCATTCAATCAAGGCTTTGTTTGGTAAATAATCAGCCTATCAGCCAATTTTGGCTTATTTGATCACTATTAGTTGTTTGGTTAATAAACTTTTTATAACTCCAAAATACTAAAATTCAAAATGATACTCAAATCAGCCTTTTCAATTAGATTTTTGAGAAAAGAAATTATACCAAATAGCTAATCTATCAAACAACTTTTTACAATCAGCTAAT
>NXFB01000202.1:0-18793 GCA_002525835.2 Ipomoea batatas | reverse complement strand
ATATATATAGCAGGCAAATTAAAATTCGGCCTGTTACGTTGTTGGCCAGTCATTATTCGCCTATATACGTAATATTTCAATAACTTATCATTAATGATTGACGAAATTTCTTTTTCCAATTCAAATCGGATCAGAGTTTCTTTCTCTTTCGACCCTTAATCCATATCTTAGCATAGCGTACGCATTCTAGGCTAATCAAACCTTCCCTGTCTCTATCTTATCAACGAACTAACTCATCATCTCCATCAATTTATGGGATTTCAAAACATTCAAAGAAACTTGAATTGCCTTAAGAATGAGATCGATCTCTCAATCTCAATAACCTGATCAAAATTTGTCTGTATACTTAATTTGAATGATTCAATTAGTTTTGTCTTAAGAATGAAATAAGGAAAACAAAGATGCATGCAACACATATATAGCTACAGCCCTAGTAGCTAGATACTACAAGAACATGCATATATCGCAAATTATATTGTGGACCGTGGTTCACAATGCATTGTGGACCGCGCATCAAAATGACGTCGTTTTGATTAATGAAAACTGACGGATGAATTCGCGCCCCTCACTTTCAGTTCATATACACTGCAGTTACATTTCAACACAACTTCAGTTACATTTCAACACAACTGCAGTTACATTTTAACACAACTACAGTTACATTTTGATATAACTACAGTTTCAGTCGATAATATAAAAACACAAATGTGAAACTGTTATTCAGTATCAGCTCATATACACTACAGTTACATTTCAACATAACTACAGTTACATTTCGATATAACTACAATTTCATTCGCTAATATAAAACACAAATGTGAAACTGTTATTCAGTATCAGTTCATATACACTGCAGTTACATTTCAACCCAACTACAGTTACATTTCGATATAACTACAGTTTCATTCAATAATATCAAAACAAATGTAAGGCAGTATCTTTTGAGATGAACTGTAGTGCCAATTACGAGCTCCGCCTCCCATTTACTGAAACGACGTCGTTTTGAGACCACGGTCCATAATGCATTGTGGACCGCGGTCCACGATATAAGAACTGTGCATATATATGACAGATTAAGAAAGAGTGCAACTAACTATAATGAAATTAAATTCTGTTTTATCCACATCATATTGAATTCTTTATTCACAAAATTGAAGTCTATGAATTCCAGATTTGGTGATCGAATTGAAAGAGGGTGATGTACAATGACCTCAAAAGTAACATTCAACTGTTAACAACTTACACCTTTACACATCAAATATGAGAAAAGTATGTAAAAGTTTAATTAGATGGTGGTGACGCAGATAAGCATTAAAACACCCTGGTTTTCACAACTTGTGAGTGACCTCACCTGCTAGCATGTGGGAAGTTTCCCTTCCCCCATACATGAAACAAAGATATTATTTCATGAATTGAAGATTGTAAGTATGTGTTTGGATCAAAAGCTTACCAATAACCCAAAACGTATAGCTAGTAGTGAATATGCAACTTTATTTTCTTATACCGCCACATAGGGTTATGATTACGGTTATGATTGACGCATCACGACAGTGGGGCAATTTTAGCCTAATTCTCTTATTGATTACGAAAGTAGCTGAGTAGAATTCTTTTGTGCATTGCCCATATATTCCTAGGTTAATTATTCTTTCCCTAATCCTGAGTTGGTTGGAACGTCAAGATTACAATCCTCTTAATCTGACCCATACCTTTTATCATATAGTTTTCACCTTAATTATTTGCTTTCCTTTATTCCACATCATTCAGTCTTTGTTACTTGGATTCTATAAATTCATATACTCTAGTGCCTAGTAATTCACACAATTTCGTGTCATAACACCCATCCTCAGCGGAACGACATTACACCCTTTTTACACTCATCATTTGTGCTCATCAATTGACCCTTAGCTTGTTTTGATCCCACAGTGAAAGATAAGTCAATAGGAGTTTGTGAGTTGTGACTATCCCCATGCCAGGATGACCCTCGAGAAGAAGCTACATACAGGCTTGTAATTCACTTGTAATATAATGTTGTAACCCAAAATACATAGTGATAATCCTCTTTAGAGTTATGAAAAAGTGAAGTAGGAAGTTTTTCTGAACCACTATAAATCCTTCTTCCGCTTTACATTTCATTTCTATTATTTATTCTATCCAACTAATCACATACTCTATAGTCCACACACACTTACATGTTAATCTCATCAAACTTAGCTACACTTATTTTGTTGGCAAGCTCTGAGACTTAAGCTCTAAGAGAACTTGTTTTCCTTTTTTTTATTTTTTTCAATTTTTAAATTCAAGATTACTTAAAGTTATTTTTTGATAAAGTATTTAAAAGTCTATTCAACCTAACTCCGAAGACTTTTAGTATTGCTCGGGACCAACAAGTAGCATTAGAGCAGTTATTCTAATAAACGATCAGTTAGATAAAAATATAGTCTGACCATACAGAGTAAATCGTGCTGATCTCCAACCATAGTTGGTATCCTGTTAGTCGTTTTGTCTTACTATAACTTTGGGTACTATATAATTGTATGTCCTGCATCCATCAGTACAGACTTTATATAGGCATAATGGTGGAATATGAACTAACCCTAGATGTTCAATCCAACCTATTACTTAATGGGCCTAGTCCACTTGCATCCAGTGTTTAAAAAATCCCGCCTAGGCGCCGATTAATCCTCGCCTAGGCGCTAGGCGCTGGTTGACTGCCTAGCGTATCACATTAAATGGTGGTTTAGGCGGCTGGCCGGCTAGGCAACCGCCTAGGCCGCCTAAGCTCCGCCTAGCTAGGCGTCGACTAGGCACCGACTAGGCCTTCCAGTCGGTCGATTAACTATTGTTCTTTTTTTTTAATGGGTTATTTCACTCAAAACAACATCGTTTTGAGCGAAATAATTTTAAATTGTACAAACTTTAGAGATTTTTAGGTTAATATTTAATATTTTAGTATTAACTATTAAAGTATTATATAATTTATAATTATTAGTCTTTAAAAAAATAAAAAATACTTCAACAAATTTTTTAAAAATAAAAAATAAAATAAAAAATACACGGGCGCCTAGACGCCGATTAATCTCCGACTAGGAGTCCTAGGCGCTAGGCGCTCCCTGCGCTTTTTTCAACCATGCTTGCACCACATAATTAAGGCCCACAATATATAATATACATTGTATGAGAAAAGTCTTGCATGATCAACTGGTTTGGTCATCTTGACCAAATCTCAACAAAATCATTTTTCAAAACCTTGTAGCTAAATATTTACAAATGCATAAGAGTATGGATCTTATGGCTAATTACTCTCAAGAAGACTTTGAAGAATGGATAACAAGACTCCAAATTCATATTTCATCTATACACCCTCAAATGTGGGACGTTGTGGAGAACGGATCGGACCAATCAAGATTGAGAAGATCAACATTGTGCATCTAGCCACATGTGTCGAACCATTAAGTACAAGATCACAAGAGGAGGATAAGGATGAGCAAAATATGAAGAAGAAGCACCACCTCCACCTCCAAGACCAATTAGGGTTCCAAAACCCTATGATGAATGGACAAAAGAGGACCATATTCTAACAAAGCTCGACAATGATGCCAAAACTAAGATCATGAAGACCCTTGATAAACTTATGTTTGGAAAAGTGAATTGCACACGGCAACAATGAAGCAACTTTGGGACAAACTAATATAACTTTCTACAAGAAATGAACATATCAGGGAGAATAAACTAAACATTGTTGTGTAAATTAAAATTTTGATTCATTTGAAATATTACCAAGGCGAATCCATTGATGACCAAATGAAAACCAATTTTACGTTGTCTGTGTAACAGAAGCATTATACACTACGGGAGATCAACTCCAAAATTTTGAGAGCACTACCCGAGGAATGACTATCCAAATTCACAATCATAAAAAGTTGTAAGGAGTTTTCCACCATTAATACTAAATCCTTATTTTGGGATGTCAAAGAACATGAATATGAGATGGTGAGGGGTGAGACTAGCAAGTTAGACAAGAAAGAGGCTGACATAGTGATGATCTGATGCTCAAATGATTATATGAATATAATTTGTAAATGAGGCATCCTATTTCATTTCTTGCATGTAGTTCTTTTATGGCTAAATTTCATATATCACTTGAAAAACTAAAGGTTGACTCAACATATCAATTCATTAATAAATTTTAGTGCCCAATAGTACTTGAGTACGTGTAATCATACATGCAATTACATGCATCTTATCAATAATGTTCAAATCGTAATATACAAATGTATGTTCATATAAATTATGTTACTACATAAAATGATATTTGTTCCAAGAACAATGAATTAATGTTATAATGGTTAAAATAACATTAATTACTATATCAACCTCCAAATAAAGGTAGAGGTGCCATGTCAACATCATGGGAAGGTGGCCTCGGCCAACCTCCGAGGCTCTGAGGTCCATCTAAACGACTAAACCTCTCAAGAGATTTCTAAATTTGGACCTTGAGAGCTATGGTTGACAACTATATATGGCTATCATTAAAAAATATTTAAAACATTTTAATGATAGTCATGGCTGTCACAAAGATAATCAGCGCCTATTCAACATAGGTGGCAATTGCCGACTGTCCAATTATTGGTTGTTTTTTATTGTTTAATTTAAAAAAAAAAATTATTTGTATTCACTTCCGCATAAAATGTTAACCGTCTAAGTATAAAATGTTCATGTGTCAATCAAATTAATAGTAACATGTTGAACATGTCACAACAAGCTTAATAGCACTTTTTTTTTTAACAGTTTAAGAGGCTTAGATTGATTTTTTGTTTTTTTTTTTCAATTAGCTAGGGAACTTAATTGCACTATCATCTTGATTAGGGATTTATTTGACAAACTTTCCTACAAAATATGTTACTTAAAATGATATGTGTTTCGACAATAATAAACTAATGTTCAAATAGTTAAAATGACATGAATTACTGTATCAAGATATGAAACTTGAAGATATCTTTATCTGGATATATAGAATTGATATGATATGATGCTAACAGGTCCAGTTTGTCGGCCATATCATGTTATAAAGTTGTGCAATCAGAAATCTTTGATCACAGATTTGAAGTTTATGAATTCAAGATTTGGGGATGGAGGGTGATAGACATTGACCTCAAAAGTAACATTCAACCAAGTCGGCCATACAGGCAGCAGGCTTCATGTAACTTGTGCCTTTACACATCAAATATGAGAAAAGTAAAGTTTTGATGGATGGTGGTGATAAATGCATTGGCGGGATTCAAACTCGTGACCTGGCTCTTTAATCGCTTGTTAGATAATCAAGGGCTTACGACTACTTCAAAAGCTATATATAGCTAATAACGAAAACATTTTCTAAATTCTGAACGACTCTTTAAGCTCTTTATCCCACAGATAAGCATTCAAACATATATACATATGCTTCTTCAAAACATGTGAGCAGCATGTGGGAAATTTCCCTTGCCCATTACAAAGAACCAAAGATTTGGTTTCATGAAGATGAGTGTTGGAAAACCATTCTATAAAGATTAATTCTCCTTTAGTTTCGGATCTGTCCGAATCAGTCATCCTCCCTATCTGCATGGTTGAGACGTGAGCATGTTTGTGTTCCATATTCATACCCACGAAATTAGCGCAAATGTGTGGTCAGCAAGGAGAAATTAGTTGAGCTCTAGCCTATAAATTGCATTCTCCATTTTCGAACAAGGATAGACGAGGACTGTCTCTTCTTCATTCATTCATAGCTTCTTATTTTCCTGTCTGAGCACAACACTATGTTACTTATCTGTGTAGCTTGTCGGAAGCGTGCCGGAACCGTCACCGGAAAATTTACGCTTTTAAGGTAGTGTTTTATAAACAGGCACAGAGTTATGTTCCTATCCATTTAAAATTCCTTCGTGTTCGGTCGTAGCACACAGCTTTCCTGTTCAGACTTCATGTTGGCGTTGTTACAGCTTTAATTCCACAACAGTTAAAAGCGTAAATCTCTTGCTGTAAACAATGTTGTCTACCATCAACAGAATAATGAGGTACTTATTCAGATAGATTGTTTTGGCGGTGGAGAGCAGAAATTGTGGGGGTGGTGGCATACGTGTTCATGCAAATTAAAGGTTAAAGGTAATATTGAAAGTTGGAAGGAATGACAAAGGGATAAAGACTACTGCTGTTGATATGGCCTACGCGTGAGGCGCCCATCGATGGGTTTGTAGCTGCTGATGGCAAGCTCGTGTCGGAGGTGTCGAGATTGGAAAACGGAGAGTGACCAACAAGCCAATTTCCGGACGCAGCAGTCAACAAGACTAACGTGTATATATGGCTCTAATGCTTCCTCCATGATTAAGCTAAGTATGATAATACTTTAATATTAATATGTGTGAATATTTTCTTTGAGTATCAACCGTGCATGCATGCATCACTAAATCTTAGCTTCTATTTCTTTTGGGTTTTCACATTAAGTACATAATTTATTAAGAAGCATGTACTTCTTGGGCTTTAGATTTTTAATATTAATATATGATGTTCCTTACTTTTTGGAGAAAAAAAAATGTATATGTGTATGTATACATTGCATGGGTAGATTACATTAGAAGCCACCTGAGCTGATGAATAGCTCTCTTGTTTCTTTTAACAAAAATTGAGTTTTAGGTCTCTGGATCTATTGTTCAAAGCCAATTCTTTATTTTGATGAAAAGTCAAGAAAGTGCATGAAGTTGAAAATTGTTCATGTGTTAAATAATTGAGGAACACAACTTTATCTTACACATGATTAATTTATTAGTGGGAGTTTTTTGTTCCTTCAAATATTGAATATGAGATGCATATATATTATTGTCATTTAATTATGTACCAAAATTATTTGTACAAGCATGATAAGCAAGTAAGGTGTTGATCATGCAGGCTAGTTGAAGCGCCACTTGATCCTCACTTGAAATGAGTTTGACTTTCATGACATGATGTTAAATAATTAAGCCATTGCAAATAAATATTGTTTTAAGTGGTGAAATAGTAATGTTGATTTAAATTACCATTTTATATATAAGTAGTGGAGAATATTTATTCTTTTGAGAATAAATATAAAATTTGTATTGATTTGCATCATATCAATGCTATATATGAGTTATAAATCTTCTCTAGTGAAGGAAAAATAGTGAAGTTGAAATAACGCAACTTTAAATGCTAAAGTTATAGATGCTAAATTTCATCTTGTTGAAATTTATGTAAATAAATTCTTCTATAATAAATGTCAATTTGGATATATCTTTGAGTATGAGATCTATTTTCTCAAGAAAGTATGAAAAATTTATGATTATGTTGTACAATCTGAAGCAACGTGCAATCAACATTATTTCTGTGAGGCAATGTGCATTTATACATGCTATTTAAAATCTTAATTGAGTCATTTTGAAGATCTACGAAGATTCCTATATAAAGAAAAATCGTAGTGGTTTAAAGAAACCTATTTGGTTGAAATGTATTCCACTATTAAGTATGTATTAACCAAGTGCATAGTTGCTATAAAGTCTGCGTGACACAATATGCTTTGGGTAAGAAAACAAATATTAACAAATATTTTGAGAAAAATATTTGTAAGTGTTGCATTGTGGGGGTAATTAACGCCGTACATTTCTTGTTTAGAAGCCAGCCTATGGTACCTAGAATGATGAAAAATGTTTCATGTTAAGCATGAAATCTCAGTGGAATTATACTTGTGAGAAAATAAAGTACATGTCAAAGTGTACATAAGTTTGATCGAGAGTATCAACTTACTCTAAAAGAAAAGACTAATTATTAGGTTAGTTGTTGAATTCTTGATGGGTTATTTAAAGCCCAAGAGGTGATAAATTCGTTGTGGATCCCACTTTTGTGGTCAAACGAAGCCATGGAAAGAATCACAAAGTAGTACACTAATTGTTTATTCCTATGATGTGTGTACTAGTGAGGTTGAGCTACAGCTCTTAATGAATTTATTACCCTATGAGATGGGTGGTCCTATTGAGATGGACTTAATGAATTCACCGATTAATAACTGAGAGGGTGAGCATAAAATGCTCTTAATGATTTCATACCCTAATTTGGGTATAGTCTATATTGAGATAGACCTAACGAAATCACCTACTTGATGAGTAAAAAGGGTTAACCACCTTTTATGAAAGATAATGGGTTATCTTTCTAAAGCACTCATGAGAATCTGAGGTTCAGTGATCGATGGATATATGTTCACAATGTGAGGTGTAGCCACTTCGTGAAAATCCACTTGCTTAGCTAGATCAACTATGAAAGCAAAATTCTTAGCACTTGGTCTTCCAAGCCAAGAAACTGAGTGGTTAAGAAATATGTTGGTAGATGTGCAGTTGTAGGGGTGTCCCACAACTTCAGTACCTATGCATTATGATTCTTAAACTATCATTTGTGAAAAAAAAAATTGTCTAGAATGGAAGAAAAGACACATAAGAGTTAGACATGAGTCTATACGACAGTTAAATGGCAACGGGGTAAGGAAATATGTGAAGTCCGAGAGGAATATTGCAAATCCTCTCACAAAATGTTTAAACAGAAAGGTCATCCTTGAAACATCAAGGGAGATAGGTTTAAAACATGTGAGGTAAGGAATTCATGATGGATACCACTAAGGTGGCCAAACGAAATCATGAAAAGACTTACATCTAATTTGGGAAAATAAATAGTCATAATTCATTCTGTAGCCTGCAATAGTTGGTCTACGTTGAGACAGATTTGACAAAGGTAAGGTCTATATTGAGATAGACTTGACGGATCTAAAAAGTCTATATTGAGATAGACATGACGGGGTTGTGTAAAAGTTGATGTGTGCATTAAGTTCAAAATTTATCTAATCAAAGAGTTCAAGCTTCATATCACTCTTGGAAAGAAAATTACTCAATGTCACTACATGTTAGTTCAAGAGCTGATTCACTAACATTAAGGTCAACTTTGGTGTACTGCTCAGACATTTTTTTTTAGCCATCTTTATGAATGGGTGGGGGATTGTTGGAAAACCATTCTATAAAGATTAATTCTCCTTTAGTTTCGGATCTGTCCGAATCAGTCATCCTCCCTATCTGCATGGTTGAGACGTGAGCATGTTTGTGTTCCATATTCATACCCACGAAATTAGCGCAAATGTGTGGTCAGCAAGGAGAAATTAGTTGAGCTCTAGCCTATAAATTGCATTCTCCATTTTCGAACAAGGATAGACGAGGACTGTCTCTTCTTCATTCATTCATAGCTTCTTATTTTCCTGTCTGAGCACAACACTATGTTACTTATCTGTGTAGCTTGTCGGAAGCGTGCCGGAACCGTCACCGGAAAATTTACGCTTTTAAGGTAGTGTTTTATAAACACGGCACAGAGTTATGTTCCTATCCATTTAAAATTCCTTCGTGTTCGGTCGTAGCACACAGCTTTCCTGTTCAGACTTCATGTTGGCGTTGTTACAGCTTTAATTCCACAACAATGAGATCGTAGTAGGTTACATCAGAAAGCACTATATATATGCATGCCACCGGAAAAGTTGCACTAACAATACACGTGCAACCTATCAGCATATATATATAAAGATTAAAGGCTGACTCGACATATCATTATATCCCCTCCTACTTATTTAGACTACATTTTGACTCAGAGAACAATATATATGATTTAAAAATTTACAAATAAAATGCTATCTTCTTATCATATCTTTAATATCTTTAAAATGTTTATCTTTAATATCTTTAGAATGTCATCTTGTAATCTTTTTGGCTCATGATGACCTAAATCTGACTCACCCGCCATACTCAAACTTAAAATCCCCCAACTACCTAACTTTCCCTATAAATAATACATATTTACATAACAACCTGCTGAAATACAAGCAAGCTAAGCAGCTCATTCCAATCTACTCACCCTTTACCAAAGATATATAATTTCTTGTTTTAATTATATTGCTGATAGAAAGAAGAAAAAAGTCAAGAGATGAAGCAAAATCAGATGAAATCAAGAATAGGAGAGGATTTGGTTGCTATATACTACTGGGCAATTTTATTGAATCAGAGATCAAGAAGAAGGGCTCTTCCCGACTCTGCCACCCAATGCCATCTCTCTCCTTCTTCAAAACTAAGAAATGGTAAGATGAACAAAAGTGGAGAAAGGGAGGACTCTTTTGCAAAAGGCATCAGAGAGCATGGTTAGTATATATACTCAAACTAACTTAACACTCTAGCTGCAACAAACTATATATTATAAATTGTTAATAATTAGTTTATTTCTATGGTCCAGTGAGACTAAGGCCAAAGATAACAGACACTGTGAAGGGCAAGCTGATCCTTGGGGCAAAACTTCTCCAAGCTGGTGGCGTCGAAAAGGTGTTCAACAAGAACTTCATCAGTACTGTTAGAGACGGCGAAAAGCTATTAAAGGCATCTCAATGTTATTTATCAACAACATCTGGTCCAATTCCTGGCCTGCTCTTTGTTTCTACACACAAACTTGCCTTTCTTAGTGAGAGATCAATCAAAATCCCTTCTTCAACTGGAAAGTCCATGAGAATGCATTATAAGGTATCAATCCCAATTGCAAAAATTAAGAGAGCAAATGAAAGTGAGAATTTGAAGAATCCATCAGAGAAGTACATACAAGTAGTCACAGAAGACCATTTTGAGTTCTGGTTTATGGGGTTCCTATATCATCAAAGAACCTTGATATACCTCCAGGATGCAATTTCTCAAGCTCAGTAACCTTAGAATATCAATTATGATCAGGAACAAATTATTCTTTCATTATAGAATGTAAACAAAGTTGTAGAACCCAAAAATCTGTATATATATATATATATGATTTGAGTAATTGTTTAAACTGTTCAGGAAATTTATTAAGCATCCTCATTAAAACTGACCTATTCTGTGACCTTATGAGACAATAAGACTGCCTAGTCAAATAACCTGTTATAACTGCTGCAGTTTTGTATTCATACTTTCATAGGAAAAAATATCTCTAGCAGCTTTTCTTCACATGTGACTAAATCACATTGGTAAAAAATTAAAAATAGAATTTACAAGACGATTTATCTTCCTCCTGATTGCTAGCTTGCATAATGCATAATAATGATGGGTTATTAAGTAAACGGACTAGCCCACCAATACATTGAAATTCAAAACTAAACATTTCAAAAATATTAAAAAATAAAAATAAAAATTGCATATTTCCTCCCTAAGTTATCATTAGCGTTAACTTAGGGACGAAAAGTGAGTATAACCAAATGAATTCTACAACTATCTTATAACGTAGGGACGAAAAGTACAATTTTCCCTTAAAAAACAATGTTTTTGTATATTAATGTTAATATAAATTACTAGTGAGAGGATAATTGGGCACGATACCCAACCGTCAAAGGCAGTCAAACAGTAACAGCCAAGAGCAGAGCAGATGGAACGTAGCAAGAGCCCGCACACTCATTTGTAACACTGCCTCATCAAAGAGCAATTATGGGGAAAAGCGCACTGCAATTACTAAAGAGTTTTGACACTTATGGAGGGGAGCCGTTGCACTTATTAGGAGGCTGTTAGTGCCTATTATGGTAGTCGTTATCATTGTACAGTATAAAAGTTGAGCACATGCATGTAACAAGCTAAGTAGCTATGCATGCATTGTAGGGGGACACTTTTGATTCTCATACTCAGAACACACAAGCAATACAACTATGTTTACTATTATTTTCCAAATATGTTATCCAAGAAAACGGGTCCAGCTAACCAGGTGTCGCGCTCTGCTCCATCAAGGAAGGGAAGTAGAAATTAGGGGGGATCCCGTTTGGTCCTCTTGCATCATTTAATCCCGCTGACTCATTCGTTTAGCGTGATCCTGAACCAAGCCGAAGAGATGGGGATAGTAAAATTCCCAAAGGAATGCATGAAAGTTTCCCCTAAGGTAAACCAAACCAAGTACTCTCAGTTCCACTGAAAAGTTGGCTACAACACTAACGAGTGTCACGTTCTGAAGAGACAGATAGAGTAGCTCATTCAGAGGGGATACTTTACTTGGTTTCTAATGTGTCTAGGGTAACAACGTACAACACCAACACCAACAATAGGGTCAACCCAAAAAATTATAGCGAAAGGGCAAGGGCCCCGAGCCATCCACATGGAAAAAGAGGAGGTACGACCAGATCGTGGAAGAAGAAGACAAGGAATTAGAGGAGAAGCTCACACTGCACAAAAAGCAAGTCATCCCCTAAAAATTTGAAGATCAACAATAGACTAATGTAACTATTGATCATGCTCCGCCCTGATCAACCTTGTTGAAGAAAACTTTAACGAATTTATTTTAATTAACGGAGTCCTTTATGTTTGTAGAATGGGGAAGCCGAGGTCGTGTCCTCACCCACCACGGCCGAGGCACCTCGGCCAGGAAAAAAAGGGAAGAGGTTGAGGTTGTATACTCGACCTCATTTGACTAAGGCATGTCTTCGTCACAAAAAAAAAAATAACAACAACAACAACCACCTCGCAAACTCTATTCTCTAAGGGCGAGCATGGATCCGTTCCCACTAGTTACCCGATAGAAGGGTATTTTCTTGGCTAAGGCTGTGACTTGATTATGGAAACGCCAGATATTTCCTAAGGGATGGCATGGGATCTGACCCTGCTAGCTACCAGATGGAATGGCCTTTTCTTGCCCAAGCCCGCGACTTCATTACGAAAATGCTATCCCCTAAGGACCGATACGAGGTCCGACCCCGTTGACTACCCTACGAAAGAGTTGACCTTTGACCGAGCCCACGGGGGGCCAAAGTGAGCTAGTGAGCTATCAACAAATAAATAAAATAGATAAAAAACAATAAAAAAATTAGAAATCCATATGGGCGAGGGCGGTGCCTCGGCGATGGCCGAGGCAGCGCCCCAGCCACCTTGGCCGAGGCCACTCTTCAGCCATGTCCAGGCCTGTTCTCGACTGGTTCGATCATTTCGTTGATCCTGGGTCAAAAAACATTCCTAGCATGCGTCTCTTTGCTCATAACTTGCGGGCAGGGGGCTAGTGACGAATTATTTGACAAAAACAACATTTTATTACTCCTTAACTAACTCCACTACACTCGCAACTCGGGAGCAAGGGGCCCATGATAGGATAATTTGACACTGTACTTGACCCGCCAAAGGCAGTTAAGGTAGTCAAACAGTAACATCGAGGAGCAGAGCAAGTGGAGTGTTGCAATAGCACGCACACTCATTTATAGCACCGCCTCATCAAACAGCATGCAGTTATAGAGGGGAACACACAGAAATAATTAAGAATAAGCTTGACATTTATGGAGGGGAGCCGTTGCACTTATTAGGGGAGGCCGTTAGTGCACATTATGGTAGTCGTTACCGTTTTATAGTATAAATGTAACAAGTAGGGCGACACTTTTTATTTTCATACTCAGAACACACAAGGAATAGAAATCTATTTACTATTATTTTCCAAATATATTATCCGGTAACTTATTTACTGTCAACTAATTTGCTAAACCATTCTAGACACCCATACATATGTCACCTCTAAATGTAACACTGCTTTATTGAATACATATATTCCAGAGCAAATTGTCATTTTGGTCCACTGACTAGGGGTCCTATTAATTCTAGTCCACTACTTTCAAAAGTGTTAATTGCATACCATGACTTTTCAATTTGTATCAATTTTGGACACTCCGGTGAAACTTCCAGCCAAATGTCATCGGATTCTCTTAATCCCTCTGATTTGGCTTAATTCAAGGGGCAAAAATGTACTTTCCACTATCCAAAATAACCCAACCCAAACCATTGATCCCAAACCCGGTTCCCTCTTCTCTCAATCTCTCGTCGCTTCTTTCTCTGAACATCCAGCGCTCCCTCATACTATTCTGCTTCTCTCGCTTAAGGTGTGATGGGTCGTTTAAGCAGGACCATTTATGTTGGCAATCTCCCTGGAGATACCCGGGAGAGAGAAGTTGAAGATTTGTTTTACAAGTATGGGCATATTGTTGACATTGATTTGAAAATTCCATCAAGACCACCAGGTTATGCTTTTGTGGAGTTTGAAGATCCTCGTGATGCTGAGGATGCTATTCGTGGTCGTGATGGTTATAGCTTTGATGGGCATCGCTTGCGGGTTGAACTAGCACAAGGTGGACGAGGGTCATCATCATATGATCGCAAAAGCACCTATAGTGGTAGGAGTCGTGGTGGAGCTTCAAGACGCTCAGAATATCGTGTTCTGGTTACTGGGCTTCCTTCTTCTGCCTCATGGTAGGATCTGAAGGATCACATGCGCCGAGCTGGAGATGTCTGTTTTTCTCAAGTTTATCGTGAACGGGATGGCATGAGAGGAATTGTGGACTATACAAACTATAATGACATGAAGTATGCGATAAAGAAACTGGATGACACTCTATTCGAAAATCAGTACTCTCGTGCTTACATACGGGTTGAGAAATATGATAGTAAACTAAGCTACACCAGGAGTCCTAGTCCATATTCTAGGAACAGAAGCTACTCAAGATGCCGAAGTCCCAAACGCCGTAGCAGCGAGAGTAGAAGTGTATCCCCAAGGGATAAATCTTGTCGATTAATATCTAGATCACGGTCGAGGTCTATATCTCCTGTCCGTTCTATTTCAAGATCTGTGTCAAGATCTAAATCTCCAGCATCACCTGCTCAGGGACAGAAACATGCTGCAACGAGTAGAGACCCCAGCCTCAACCGAAATCGAAGTAGGAGCTTGTCTCGAGGGCGGGGACTAGGATTTGGTTCAGACGGGTTTGGGATTAATGGGTTGTGTTGGGTTATTTTGGATAGTGGAAATTACATTTTTGCCCCTTGAATTAAGCCAGATAAGAGGGATTAAGAGAATCCGGCGACATTTGGCCGGAAATTTCACCGGAGTGCCCAAAATTGATACAAATTGAAAAGTCATGGTATGCAATTAACACTTTTGAAAGTCGTGGACTAGAATTAATAGGACCCCTATATTCAGTGGACCAAAATGGCAATTTGCTCTATATTCCATATTAACTCACGGTGGAATCAATTAATTCACAATAGTTTATGACAACAAAGAAAATTTTCTATCTTAATTAATGAGAGAGAGTGACTAATAGGAAGTGATAATCGTAGGTGTTGCTTTATCCATATTATAAGTTGATAATAAATGAACAAGTTAAGGGGAAAATGCAATTATAGTCCCTCAATTATTCCTTGCTAGCGTATTAATCCCTAACTTTTTACCAGTGCAATATATATCCTAATTCTTCAAATAAGTTGCAGTTTTAACCCCTACCTAGAGCAATAAAACAATTAAACTCTATTAAAATTATACTTAGTACATGGGTATATTAGTACTTTATGATGTTTTTTATTTAATTATAATCTTATTTAGTCGTGATATTTTATTTGTAAAATAAAAAGACAATAATTTTAACAGGATCGTTTAGAAAAAATAGGAACGATGTGACACAATTGAAAAGGAAATTTTTTAAGAAAGAACGTGTCAAATCTCTATTTTGCAGCAAAACTGATAATGTTATAAAGAAAAAAAGATAATAAAATTTTATTAATATCCATGTACTAAGTAAAATTTTAATAGATTTTAATAGTTTTTTTTATCCGAAGGGTTATAAATCTAACTTTTTTGAAGAGTTAGAGTGTATTGCAACTTTAAAAATTTAAGGACTAAAATCACTAACAGTGAACAATTGAGGGACTAATATGTAAATTTTTTAAATTAACAAATCAAACCAACTAACCATGTCAAAGACCAGTCAGTTATTCATTATTCAAATTTTAATTTAAGAACTTTTTTGGGGATAATGAAGAAAATTCATAGTCATCCGATGAAGTATACAAGGTAAATTTCATTCTTATATACTAATAATAATGTTGAAATCACATTAGATATATAAACCCTACCTACTAGGAAGGCCTCGTGGATATTCAACCATTTTTTAGAATGCAACCAAATACTGAAAATGAAAACGTTTTTTTAAAAAATGAGTCATTTTTCAAAAAACATCTTTTAGAATTACTTGTTTCCAAACACAATCCTTAAGGGCATTATACAAGATTTAATGTATAACTCACAAGTTAATCCACCTTATTGTTTGAATTGAATACAGGTTAACGGGATAGTTGGATCAGTCTTCCTATTATTTATCCTTTGACATAAGATATGGTACGGTGTCGTTCTCAGCCTTATAAATATCCTTCAATTTAGGAATGAGCTAAGGGTGTCTCAGTGTCTGCATTCAAGAGAGGGAATAAGTGTGAGTACAGACAGTAACTGCATTATTTTCTGCATTCAATTATTTATCCATTTTACAGAATCTATCTTAAATATTTTGTATGAGTAATTCTGCTTATCTAAGTTGGCCACCATCACCCAGAAATAATGTTATCCGAATCCAAAAGTTGAATCCGAAATACATTCATTAGATATTATATTTTCTAATGACTTCTGAAAGATTATGTTGCTTCCTATAGGTTTTCCTTGGCTGCTGACAAAGATCAGATATTGAACGCGCATACTTGCATTGGCTATCTACAGGTGGAGGTTGAGAGCTACTAATTACCTGCAATTCTGCAAATTGTTAACTTGATATAACAAATTCAACTAAAGATTAACAGGGCGTTTGGTTGGAGGGAAGGAATTAGGTAGAAAAGGAATCTCAATTCTATGAGAAAAGAATAATGTAAAATAAAGTGGGAGTTTAAATTTCAATGTTTGGTTGGAGGGAATAAAATTACTAGGAATTTTAATTCCAGTATTTGGTATACATGGGAATTGAAAGAGATCGAATAAGTACTATAAAGTCTAAAATGTCCATTGTTGTTAATAATAATAATAATAATAATAATAATAATATTATTATTATTATTATTATTATTATTATTATTATTATTAAATGACAAGTACACAAAAAATATAACATATTAAATTCAAATACTACTCATCTACCATATCTCTTAAACTAGACATATTGTAATTAATTTTCATGCAAATACTTTATCAAATGTTAAANGAAAGGTTTGGGAGGAAAGGAAAATTGAGTCCCCGATATATAGGACCTTACGAAATTCTAGAAAGGGTCGGAAATCTAGCCTATCGACTGGCCCTACCGATTGAGCTTGATAAAGTGCATAACGTGTTCCATATTTCCCAACTCAAGCGGTATGTACCTGACGAATCCCACATATTAGAACCGGAGGAGCTCGAGATGGATGATTCATTGACCTATGAGGAGAGACCAGTCCGAATCTTGGACTCGAAGACGCGAGACACGAGGAGAAAATCAGTCAAAATGATCAGAGTACAATGGTCGAACCACAGTCCCGATGAAGCTACATGGGAATTGGAGAGCGATATGATGGGACGTTACCTGGAATTATTTAATTCAGGTGAGTGGAATCGATCTAACCTTTGTATGCCTGACTAAATTGTGTGTTCAGATTAAGCATGCTAGAAATTCGTTTTAGGTAGGAGAAGGGTAAGTAGAAATCAGCGAATGGCGAAAAGAGTAGTTTCGAGGACGAAACTATTTTAAGGGGGGAAGACTGTAACCCCTCGGTTTTTTCCGACAAGATAGGATTCGAGAATACCGATGTAAATTTTTCTTAAGCTATGACATTTAAGAAAAGACTGTTCGGTGCTCGAAATAAATTTTTATCGATAAGCCGCGAGCTACGTACCGGTCACGAACCGAGAAAATTTTAAGAATATAGATTCAATTCGAATTTCCTAGAATATGGATTATTAAGCATCATACGATTAAGCCTGAATTTCTAGCTAGTTCAAGAGAAATTTTAAAAGGGCCGTAAGGGATAAATTGTTATGGACTCTGAACCTAGATTTAGCGGAATATCGGAAAATTCCCAAAATTGGTGATTTGCGACGGGAATATTTTTACGATAATTTTGGTAATAGAATTTTCCCGAATTAAATTATAATCCTCCGAACATTCATCTGATTTAAGCATAAACTGGCCAATTAATTTAAGATCTTCTTAAGGACTTCATGGGGTGATGACAAGTGGCAAATCCAATCCTAGACTAAGATTTGATCATTTAATGAGGGCATTAATGAGGCATGGTGCAATTGCACTTGATTCCTTAGTCTTCAAGCAAGACTCACCATCATCCCCTCTCTCCTATCCCCTAAGTTCGAAAATCATAAGGAAAAAGAAGAAGAAAGAAAAACTTAGTCTTGCATTTGTGATCTAGAGCTCCCAATCATTTTCCAACTTAAGTGATCAAGTGTAGGTAAGACTTTAGACTTTGATGGATTTAATCATCTCTAGAACTTAAGTGTTAATGTATAATGCATGAAAATATTGTTGTTATGGTGACATTTTTAGGATTTTTGGTGAAAAACTCCAAGGGAGACATCATCAACTCTTACGGTTTTAAGGTTTTCTACAAAGGTAAGGAATCCCTTAAGTTGGCTCAATCACTTGAAGATAGACAAATGCTAGGAAACTTTATGATTAGAATTTTGTTCATGAAAATTATGTGTTAAGTTACAGATCTAAAAGTTGGCTCCAAAAGTCTTTACTTGGACTTTAGTAAAATTTTATTATATATGGTCATAGCGATTTTTATGCGTGAATATGTTGTTTGGGGTCCATATATGCTTAAATTTGTGAAAAAGGTGGAAGATCGGGTCGTTACAACCCCGATCTTACGGCCCGAAGTGGGCAGAAAACGGGCGGACGTGACAGTGGACGCGCGTCCACCGCGCGCCCTTTACGATTTCGCGTTTCGGCGCCTCG
>NXFB01000201.1:134763-150555 GCA_002525835.2 Ipomoea batatas | reverse complement strand
CTGCTCTTGTGTTACAAGTAGAAGCTGCTCTGGTGTTGGTGAAAGGCGAAGAAGAAGCTCGGTGATGTAACGAAGGCGATGAAGAAGAGGCGGAAAATAACTCCCACAAAAAAAAGGGGAAGTCATTTTCCGTAAAAATCAATGAATTTTCCTTTGACCAGGCTTTATTTTCCTTTGACTTTAGCATTTTCCATCTAGCCAACCACTACAAACCCGGAAAATGACAAAAATCATTTTCCGGGAGGGTGTGTTTGGAAAGCAGGAAAATGACTTCTGGAAAATGTTTTCTGAAAAATGAGTCATTTTCGGGAAAACATTTTCCTTTCTGGTGTTTGGCTGCACAGCAGAAAATTGTCTTTGTGTGTTTGATTCATTTTCCAGAAAATGATCAGGAAAATGAACAGAATTGTATACTTCTAACATTTTAATTGCTATATACCTAAAAAAATATTTTTATTGTTTTGTTTAAAATATAACAACTTTTATTTCAAATTCCATGCAACAAAAAGTATGTAAAAAAGATAGATTCAAACAGTATCCAAAAAAATGTTTACTGATTACCCTTGTACATCATAGGCAATAACACTAATAAAATTCATGGAAAAAAAAACAGAATCTCTGTTTATTACTCCAACATCTGAAAAATCATAATACAACACAATATAAAAACAAATGAGGGGACTTGTGTAACCAATCTGAATTACATGAGACTTAACATTGTATAAAACTGAAGAAAGAAGAGGCTAAGAAGTTGGAGCCCTACGACCATAATACAACACCATCACGAAACCATTGGGTGATGAACCAATTGCAACTGGTACCCTTTATGAGGAGGCCATTTGAAGCCAAGAATCAACGAAGTTATTCAGCTGCAATGTAGGTACTAGCAGTTGCCCTATACATCTGGTTTTAACCTGTACAACAATCAAATAAACACTCAGTGAAGCATAGAAGAGTCATTTTCATTTTTGGTCCTACTGTTATTGGAGCATTGCCAATTTTAGTCCACTTCGTTAATTTTTGCCACATTGTGACCAGTCTTATTTAGTACTTGACACTTTTAGTCCACCGTTAAAATTTTCATCAAATTGTCGTCCAAAATAGGGGTATTTTTGGTCTTTTCATGTTTTGGTTATCTCCTTGACCCTTTGCAGTGTTTTTCCTTACACATTTTCATCCATTGAAGAGGTCCGACGAAAGCCATGTGAGCCACATTACAAAGCCATGGCTTTTGCCGGACCTCTTTATTGGATGAAAATCTGTAAAGAAAACCACTACAAAGGGTAAATGAGATGATCAAAGCATGAAAAGATCAAAATACCCCTTTTTTGGACGGTTATTTGACAAAAATTCTAACGGTGGACTAAAAGTGGCAATGAATAAATAAGACTGGCCGCAATGTGGCAAAAACTAATGAAGTGGACTAAAATTGGCAATGCCCCAATAACAATAGGACCAAAAATGGAAACGACTCAGCATAGAACTTAAAAACAATACTATTGTGTTTTTACTCCTTGTACTTGTTTTTTTTTTAATTATTATGGCATGTATTTTAGCATCAAAACACATGGCATCATATGTTCTTTGCTCCATATTTCTATCTTTGATAATATGTTTTTTACATCTTCTATCTCTGCTCCAGTATCATATTCTCTGTATTGTAGTATCTCTATTTCATAGTGTGCAATCTAGAAGATGTTGCACCAGCTGTGGTTTCCTTCCTAGATGCATTATGAAGACAAGTACTGAAGTTCTGTTGTCATCAGTCATCAATGCATTAACTGAGTATGTCTTCCCTCAGGATTTATGAGAACCAAGGAATATGTGAAATCTAAGTCTCATTATCAGACCAATATTTTATTTTATTGAACAATTCAGATGAGGGATATGTTTTTCCTAATTCTCATTATCAGACAACAAGTATGTGAAATCTAACTCACATGAGGGAATACAGGTTTCTTGAACAATTCAAACTTCAAGAATAATATTATTCAAAAAAGGAATTGTAAAGTCAGTACTCCAAAACAAAAAAGTAATCCAGATCAAACTGGTTTTCGGTCGGAAACCAAACTTGGAAAGCCAGATTCTGGTTTCCCAAGTCGATCGGAGACCGGTACGTTTCCAGCTGTGGGTTTTCGTACTCACAGCCGAAAACCATTTCTGGTGGCCGAGATCTGTCAGATCCACCACCAGAGTAAAAATAAAATCAAAATCGAAAACACAAAAAGGAGGAAATATACCTTGGTGGTGGGGAATGGTGACGAAAGTGAAGAGAAGATGGGGAAGAAGCTGCTCTTGTGTTGCAAGTAGAAGCTGCTCTGGTGTTGGTGAAAGGCGAAGAAGAAGCTCGGTGATGGAACGAAGGCGATGAAGAAGAGGCGGAAAATGACTTCTCCCAAAAAAAAGGGGAAGTCGTTTTCCGTAAAAATCAATCTATTTTCCTTTGACCAGGCTTATTTTCCTTTGAATTTAGAATTTCCATCTAGCCAAACAGTAGAAACCCGGAAAATGATTTCCATTTCTGGAAAATGATTTCCAGAAATCATTTTCCGGGTTTCGAGAGTAGGAAAATGACTTTTTGAATATGTTTTCTGGAAAATGAGTCATTTTCCGGAAAACATTTTCCTTTCCGGTGTTTGGCTGCACAGTAGAAAACTGTCTTTGTGTGCTTGGTTCATTTTCCAGAAAATAATCAGGAAAATGAACAGAATTGTATACTTCTAACATTTTAATTGCTACATGCCTAAAAAAATATTTTTATTGTTTTGTTAAAAATATAACACCTTTTATTTCAAATTCCATGCAACAAAAAGTATGTAAAAAAGATAGATTTAAACAGTATCCAAAAAAATATTTACTGATTACCCTTGTACATCATAGGCAATAATACACTAACAAAATTCATGAAAAAAAACAGAATCTCTGTTTATTACTCTAGCATCTGAAAAATCATAATACAACACAATATAAAAACAAATGTGGGGACTTGTGTAACCAATCTGAATCACATTAGACTTAACATTGTATAAAACTGGGGAAAGAAGAGGCTAAGAAGTTGGACCCTACGAGCATAATACAACACCATCACGAAACCATTGGCTGATGAACCAATTGCAACTGGTACCCTTTATGAGGAGGTCATTTGAAGCCAATAATTAACCAAGTTATTCAGCTGCAATGTAGGTACTAGCAGCTGCCCTATACATTTGATTTCAACCTGTACAACAATCAAATAAACACTCAGTGAAGCATAGAACTTAAAAACAGTACTACTGTGTTTTTACTTCTAGTACTTGTTTTTTTTATTTATTTATTATTATGGCATGTATTTTAGCATCAAAACACATGGCACCATATGTTCTTTTTGCTCCATATTTCTATCTTTGATAATATGTTTTTTTTCATCTTCTATCTTCGCTCCAGTATCATCTTCTCTGTATTGTAGTATCTCTATTTCATAGTGTGCAATCTAGAAGATGTTGCACCAGCTGTGGTTTTCTTCCTAGATGCATTATGAGGACAAGTACTGAAGTTCTGTTGTCATCAGTCATTAATGCCTTAACTGAGTATGTCTTCCCTCAGGATTTATGAGAACCAAGGAATATGTGAAATCTAACTCTCATTATCAGACCAATATTTTCCTTTATTGAACAATTCAGATGAGGGATATGTTTTTCCTAATTCTCATTATCAGACAACAAGTATGTGAAATCTAACTCACATGAGGGAATACAAGTTTCTTGAACAATTCAAACTTCAAGAATAATATTATTCAAAAAAGGAATTGTAAAGTCAGTACTCCAAAACAAAAAAGTAATCCAGATCAAACTGGTTTTCGGTCGGAAACCAAATTTGGAAAACCAGATTCTGGTTTCCCAAGTCGGAGACCAGTACGTTTCAGGCTGTGGGTTTTCGTACTCACAGCCGAAAACCATTTCCGGTGGCCGAGATCTGTCAGATCCACCACCAGAGTAAAAAAAAAATCAAAATCGAAAACACAAAAAGGAGGAAATATACCTTGGTGGTGGGGAATGGTGACGAAAAGGAAGAGAAGATGGAGAAGAAGCTGCTCTTGTGTTGCAAGTAGAAGCTGCTCTTGTGTTGCAAGTAGAATTAAAAGAGTTTGAACATAAAGCAAAGTAAACTAGCTGGGAATCTGTCTTTACATCAATATTACCCAATCCCGTATCTTTCAACCAGCTCAGAGCCTCACGGATGCAGACCGCTTCAGCCCCTTTCACTGGATAATTGCCCGCTACTCGCAGACACTTGGTTGCCAAAAAATGGCCATCATCATCTCGCAGCACCCAACCAAACCCATAGTATTGTTTTCTTCATTAAAACTGACATCCATATTAAGCTTTAATCTGCCAAGCATTAGGTTCTTCCACTTTTCCTCAACAATTCGCATGTTTGTATTGCCTTTCCTCCATACCATTTGCTAATCTCCAGTTTGTCAGAAAGGAGAGAGTTGTATTAGACATTATGCTCAAGCCCACTACAGTATCCTTCCACACTTTATCATTTCTGTTCCCCCACAAACCCTAGCATACCATTATAAATTGATTGCATTTTTCATCATTAAGCAAAGTAATGATTTCAATAAACCATTCCACCAGAATTTAAATAAAGAATTTTAAAAATATAAATATAATAAAATGTACAATATAATAATATAGTTAAATTTTCATATATTTGGTCAAGTATCTATTATCATAGCATACAAAATTAAAATTTTGTATAATTAATCTAATCATGTACATATTTATATAAATTTATAGAGGAAAATTTACATAATTAAATTGAATTATTCCTAATCGTATTTCATATATACTATAATTCTAACAATACGAATAATAACTATGAAAATTATACTTATAAATTTAAAAAATGTAAATTTTAAATTTTGTATATGTGATTTTAAACTCTAATTAGACGCATTTTCTTATATGATTGTGTAATACAATGTATATACAAATAAAATTAATTAATATGTATATATGCAAATTCTATAATATAATTTCTGTAATTATAATTTATATTGATATATTATAATTAAAATATATAATTAGATTTAGAAATTAAAATTGATATAATGCATAATTTTATAATTATAATTAATAAAATTAATTTAAAAATTAAAAGAATTAAATTTTTAAATTTATATGGATTAATGTAGTCCCTAACCATATTACATATTTAGACAAATTTTTAAACATTTTTGAATTTTTTATTAAGAGTATGAGTTTAGAAATATTTTAAAATAATTTTTTAATAAGTAACCATTGTAGTAATTAACGTGTATAATTATGCCAGTAATCACAATTCTATTAAAAAATGTATGTATTTTCATATTGTAAAAAATACTGTAAATATAATATATGTTTACATAAATGGATAGAAAGATAAATTGATAATTTTTTTATTATATAGATATTAATAAGTATTATATAATTTTTTCCTTTGATGAAAAAATATTCTTATTTTAAAATTTTACATTGATATCTAAGTTTTGTTTCATAATCTACTTTGGTGATATTTTAAACTTTGAGTAACACTTGTGTGAGACCATCTCACGAGTCTCAATCTGTAACATGGGTCAGATATTTGATTAATAGGTCAGATATTTGATCTATCCCGTCTCACGGATTGAGACCATGAGATGGGCACACACAAGTTTTTGCCTTAAACTTTCGTTTGTTATCATAAATAGTAATAGATGTTTGGATATTTGATCTAGATATTTGTTGTGCAAAGTCATGTGGAGAAGACATTTTTCCTATAACATTTACAAGCAAAGCACAATACAAGGAAAAACATTTTCCTCTTTAAACATTGAATATGAACAACATTGCACATTTTAGAGAAAATAACATAAGAACTCATTGCATGCGATCATCATTTTGATATTTATCAACAATTCTATCATATTCATGCAAAGATTAGCTCATTCTATTCCATACTCATTTCATAGTCAAAAGGTCAACATATTGGTCAACTTCATCTTCTTCCTCTAGACTAGCTCAAGGTTGAAAAATGGAAGCAACATGAAAGTTAAAATTGGACCAAATAACTAGTGGAATATAGCAATGTAGTGCCTATAGAGTAGGAAAGTTGCAAACTTTACCCATCATGCTCACTATAACAACAAGGATCTCATCATGACAATAGAATATCCAAATCAAGCAATTTCAAGATCTAGTCACAAAGAGATAGCAAAACATGAAATTTCTAGTGCATAGAAGCAATGTAGGCCTATTACAAGTCTACTAAGTCATCCCATAGCAATATATCTCAAGAAAAATCTCAAACAAGAAAAACCCATGGAGATATGCTTCAAATAGAACAAGTTCTTCATTAAACAAGTGAATAGCAAAAGAGAATGTGTTCTTACCTTGGAAATGACTTAGGATCCTTAAGAAAAGTTGAGAAACTTGGGAGGAAATGCCTTAGAGTTGTGTATTTTCAGCTAGAGGGAGTTTTTGCTCGTGGTGGTGAAGAAATGAAGCAAGGAAAGGGTTTTAAACCACTTCGTGCGAAAAGTCCTCGAAAAGTCTGGTGCCCGTCCACGCACGCTTCCACGCGTGGTGGTGGGCGTGGGAGCTCTCTAGTTTCTTCCCACGCCTGCTAGCACGCGTGTGAGTGGCGTGGCGGCTTACTGGAATTTTTCCACGCCTGCCTACACGCGTGGTGGTAGGCGTGGAAGGCTATGTGTGCAGAATTTACCTTGGTTTCCCTTCCTTCCTTTGCTACTGATGATTTTTGTTGATAGATTGCGGGCAATTTGTAACTCTCGGGCTTATGATCTGTGCTTGTTAGCTTAACCGAGGTTATAATAAAAAAAATTATTGAAATGAAGATAAAGAAATGTATATTACAGATAATAAGAAAAACTGAAAGAAAATGTAAGATAACATTGGGACTGCCTCCCAAGTGCGCCATGGTTTTACGTCTCCTGGCCAGACATGGTGTGGCCTATCCTTCAAGGCATACAGATTTTGGGACCCGACCCAGCGTCCCGTGAACTTTAGCTTCAAGGTATTTCCCGAGGTGGATAATATCCTTGAATTCAAAAGCAAAGAAGGGGAAAGCATATTGTATTGATGAACAGATACGGGGTACTACCCTAAGCTGTTTAAGGATAGCAAGCTTCTCTTCTCCCTTAGCTTCTTGTTATAAATTCCTTCCCTCAAAAAGTTGTCCTTGAAAGATTCCAAATGAGCACACTCACTACTGTCTATCTCTCGTGAAGTGCCCACACCTTCTCCCGATTCATCAAACTCGCAGAACTCACTTTCACAAGAATAAAAAGATCTAATATCATCCTCACTCCCCAAAACATCATCACACAGTTGCAAGGAATCACACCCCCATGAGTAAAAAGAAACTTTGTCACATTTATCAAGATTATCATTATAAATCGTAAAGGAGTCATCCTCGCAAACGTCATAAGAACTTTTAATTAGAGTTGGGGTGAGAGTTTTACCTTGTGCGGGGTTTTCGTCTTCCCACACTATTTCGATGTTCTCCTCATCTTCACTCTCAATCTCTCCCCATTGATGAATGTTCAACTCATGAGTTGAAACTTCTTGGAGTACCAGGGTCTCAAGTTCTATGCAATCTCCTACACTCACCTCTTCATCATCAATCGTTTTTGTCGTCTTGTCATTCTCTTATTGGTCGGTTTCCATTGTCGGGTAATTCATTGGCATCATTCTCTTCATAAGCTCCTCCGACATCGATAACATTTTGGTCTCGATTTCATCTAGTGGAAGTCCTTCCTCACGAAGAGCGACAAGATTTCTCTTCATTTCGCTTCTAATTTCATTTCGCAGATTGATGGTATCTTCCTTGGCCATTTGTATGAACATTTCTACTTTGTCTTTCAAGATTTGGATTTCATCATTGCCTGGTGGAAGATACTCATATGATGGTATAGGTTGGTTGAAATTTTGAGTAAAAGGTGGTGTTTCGTTGATAAATCTATCATTTTGTTGTGGTGGGGGTGAATAGCTAAGATTGGTGCGACAATGAGAATACCAATGTCTTTCGGGTTGATGGTTTAATGGAGGGTTATAAGGAATAGGAGGTTTAACAGTTGAAGGAATTGTGGCCTTTAACGCCGGTTCACAACTTGGGTCAATTTCCTTCATGACTTGAATAAGTCTATTGTTAATACTCTCCGCTATTGAACTAAGGGATTCCTCTCCATGTTGGTATGTAGGTTTCTCAATTCTCTCATAATTAAGCATAGAGGATGTAGCATAAGGATATGGCTCGTAGGTATGATAACTGAAAGTGTTTGGGTAAGGTGGGTATGTGTGTGGTGGGTACACATAATGATTAGGATAGTATTGTGGGTGTGGTTCATAGGTTTGAGGTTGAATGTTTCTTGTGTAGGGTCTTCCATGGTATGGGTAACCATGGGGATACGGATAAGCACTCATGGTAAGCTTTGATGGATTGATTGTAGAAAATTTCCTACGCAAGCTTAACAAACAACAAATATATCGCAACTAAAAGTAGTTGCAAGTGAGCACAAGATATGTTCAAGATAAATAAACTCACTTCTCTTAATCAAGTAACAAAAACGAGAAAATAAAACAAACAAAAAGAAAGCAACTCAAGAACTCTTAAAATTCTACTTCGAAGATGTCAACACTATTCAAGAACCGTTTGTCATCCCTAGCAACGGCGCCATTTTGACAGGTTGTGGTTTTGTATCGGGTGAGTTGTGAATGTGAAGGTGGTAGTGGTAAAACGAAGAGTCAAGACTCCCCGAGTGTCGTGTCTCTCAAGGATGGCGAATGGGAACCAAATAGGTGTGTTGGCATCTAAGAGGTTGAAGGAAAAGAGTTGCGGGACTTGCTAAGGTGGGATGTCATTTGTAGGGAAGTTTGAAAGGTTGGTAGAGGTTATGTAAAATAAATAAAAAGAAAAGTAAAGTGGAGATTGGGGTTTTAGGTTTCTCTATGTGGTTTATCTTTGGATGGGTTTGCGAGCACGATATGTGGAATAGACTAGGGAGTTCATGGCACATCACCAAGTGGCGTCACACTTTTGACTCCCACATCCTCATTCGGTTGGGCATTTCATCGAACACTTTGTCTACCACTCCTCTCGGATCTTGTCCTTTCAGACTAAGAGCGGAGATGTGGGTGATTTAGACTCGTGAGTGGCCGCTATCGCGCACACACTCACTTCCTTTGGGTTTGCTACCTAATGTGGCCACAAAAGGCACAAAGCTTGAAGAACTTCATCCACACAAGCTCATCATCCAACAACCAAGCAACTCACAATTCAAGAAGCAAAAATATTAAACATCCACATAGATCTACCTTGGGGCCACCAATCCCCTATCTAATCTACTCTATCATACTAAAGAAACAAGAAAAAGAAAGGAAATCTCAAAGAAATAAGTATTCAATTAGAAATTGGAGAGAATAGTTACCACCCTTAGAAAGGGGATCTTTACAATCTTGATCTTGAAATCCCAATCTTCAATCTTGCCCTTGGATTTAATCTAAACTATGAGGGAAAGGAATTTTCCCCCAAGAGGGGAGAAAACCCTCTAGATCTATTATACTCTATTCTATGAATTTTCTGATCGTTCTCTTGGTTTAGGGCAAGAGGGATTTATATGGGTGACAAAAGGGAACAAATTTCCCAAAATGGCCCTTGGCCCGACCACGCACGCTTCCACGCGTGGTAGTGGGCGTGGATGGTCTCTGGAAAGTTTCCACGCCCAACCACACGCGTGTGAGGTTGCGTGGGACGATACTGCATTGCGATTGGTTTGTCTTCTGCTCCTTTTTAGTCTCAAATCCCTCTCTAACCTGTAAAATACCTAAAAACTCTTTCTAGGAATGATGTTAGAAGATTTTAATCACATCTGAGCTAAAATGCATGCAATTGTTATAATCGGATGTCAAAACATTGCACTTTTAATCCAATTAAGACCCTTTTTAAATGGTATTATTGGTGCTTATCAATGCAATAATACTTATATTTGTCATTAGTAGAATGCTAAAATCATAATAATGATATATTTTACCTTAGCTTTCACATTTTAAAACTTTGAAAATCAACATCATTTATGTAGGAAGAAATTTATATATAATAGTAATAATATTGTACTTATTTTTAAAAGTTAGATGAAGTAAAAAAATTGACATGCAACAATTTTTTTGGGTGAACTGTTAACATGCAACAATGATTCAATATGTATATATGTATTATAGTTATTATTTTCTCTTTATATATATATATATATATATATATATATATATATATATATATATATTTACACACACATAGTTAGGATTATATAAGATCACTTGTTTAGGTAAGATCGTGAGATCAGATCTTGTGCATCCATTTAATAATTTAATGGTCTAGATTGATTTAAGATGCTAAGTTGAAGTGTGTGCGAAAGGTAAGAAAATGTGTGTGAATGGTGATTAAGTGTGTGCGAACGGTGATTAAATGTATGCGAACGGTGATTGATGTACAAGATTTGATCTCAAAATTTTTGAATGGTCTAGATTGATTAAGATTCCAAGTTGAAGTATATGCGAACGATGATTAAATGTGTGCGAACAAAGTATGTGTGTGTGTCAATCAATCTAGACCATTAAAAAGTATTACATGAATGCACAAGATGTGATCTCACGATCTTTTCTAAGCAAGTGGTCTGATTGGAACCTATAAAATACAAAGAAAAAAAATTACCAAATAACAATGAGGTGGTACTTGATATATTTTAATTTTTACTTTGTAACAAAGTTTCCCAATATGTACTCGATATATTTCAATTAAAGTAACATATATATATATATATATATATATATATATATATATATATATATATAATGATGGAAAAGAGAATTACAAATAACAATGAGATTTATTTTTGTTTTATTTTGCACCAAAGTTTACTTTTATCAGTTTTATACGCATGAAAATTTTGAAAAAGAATTATTTCAGTTGTCGTACGTAATTAGGCTGATTTAATATAATTGTTTGATAATTTAATATATTAAAATAAAAATATCAATATAGGTGTTATTTAAAAGTTTTTAATTATAATTTTTAATGATATATTTTTTATATATTAATTCTATTTGTATATAAAAAAAATTAAACTTAAGTTGATAAGAATATATTGAGTATTAGTTTAATGTACCTTAAAAGTATACCATGATTCATGATATAATAAATATTTTAGGTAATCATTACTATAGATTAAATTAACATATATAGCATTTTTATTATTATTTAATTAGGTTAAAAATTATTGTAATTTCAAATTTCAAAACAGAAGTATTTTCTTAGGATGGGTGGGAAAACAAGACTTTTATTTTAATATATATTATTATGTAAGTCTATGTTAATTTTAATTATATATTGCAATAGTATTGTAAAAAAGCAATCTACAACATTTTAAAAATTAACCAATATTATATTGAAAATGAATATAATATAGTGATTTACAGCAATAGTATTCTGTTTTAATATATATATATATATATATATAGATTTTTTAAAACATCCATATTTGATCCTAATATTATTCTAGCACAACTATTTTTGTTCATCCGTCAACAAAATTGTTTAAATGATGTTAAATACAAAGGTATTTAGTTTATATTCAGTTCAAAGTATTAAATTCTTTTCCTTTTTTTCATAAATTTATACTAGTATTTGCACTCATGTGTTGCATGGTCATTATGATTTAGTTAAGTTAAAAAGCTTTAGATGTCAAAAAAAAATTTAAAGTAAGATAAATTTATACAGATAAATTTATACTACGTAGCATTGAATATAAATTAAATCACAAATTATAGAAAATTTCTTTGTAAACAATATTTTGAGTAGAGTTTAAAAAAACTCTACGTTCCCCACAAATTAAAACTTTAAGACCATCTGGATGACTAACCCTTGAAACTGCTACATACAACTGTCTATGATTGAAAATTGGTTTCTTTAATAACAACCCTACATGTGATAATGTTTGTCCTTGACTTTTGTTGATTGTCATGACATATGACAACATAATAGGAAATTGCTTCCTTTAAAATTTAAAAGGAAGTCTTGGATCTGAAGAGTCAATGTTAATCGTGGTATCAAGACAGTTGTGCCTGCATGATGTCCACATAGGACTTTGGCTCCAATGACATGAATTCCTAATTTGGACACAATCAATCTTGTTCCATAACAAAGACTCAAAGAATGGTCAATATTCCTCAAAAGCATATCTGGAGATCCAACTTTTAATGATAGACAATGGTCTGGTACACATGAACACCTCAAACTGTTTAAGAATTCTGTAGTATGAATTTTTGCTAAAGTATCAGTATTAGTATCAAACTTACAGACGGAATCACAACTCAAATACGCCTTAAACGAACCTTGATTGATACCGTTCATGTGTTCATTGACATGATCCACATACAACATCTAATGTTGGTGCGAGTATTGCTCTACTTTGTAGTTGTTCTAGATCCATGTTACCGCTTATGAAGAAAACTTGCTTTCAACAATTTGTTTAATGTGTTCTCCTTTGTTTTGCAATACAAACTGTGAAGGAATAATTATATTATACTCCTCGTCATTGTTTTCACCTAGTTTACCATCACCTAAATCAGCAATCCACTTTGCAAAATTGTCTAACTTCTCCACTTCTTCTTCATTTGTAATACTCCGCAATCGTAGACTCTTGGTTAAACATAGCACTTCATAACTATTCCACAAATAAGAAGAATTGATACTAACTTGTACTATGTCTTGTCTTATTCATTTTGGAATAACATGAAGTATTTGTCTAAATTCACCACCTAGCACAACTGTTCCCCCCACCCCCATGTAAGGTTTGAGCTTCTATGATTAGAGAATCTCATTATGTCTCTCATTTTCCTATCCAATGCCTCAAACCAATGCTTGTCCATCATAGGAGCTTCATCCCATATGATTAGTTTTGCTTTAACAATTAGTTCAACCAGTGGAGTACCTTGCTTGATGTTGCAGGTTGAATCCTCATTTACAAAAATCCGTATTGCAAACCTAGAGTATGCAGTCTTACCGCCAGGTAGCAATAGTGAAGCTATACCACTTGATGCTATATTTAAAACAATTTCTCCTTTTAACCTTAAAGCAACTGACATTGTTTTAAATAAAAGCGTATTCCCTATTCCACCATATCAATATACAAAGAATAACCCCCCCTTTTGGTTTTGAACATCATCGATCTCTTTATTGTAAATAACTAACTATTCATCCGTTAGTTTAGAAACCAAAATGTCATGTTCTTCTTTTAAAGCTTCTTGATCATACGCCATTTCTTTAAACAACAACTGATTACCCAAAATACGGTCAATGAACCCATCTAGTATAGGCATCGGTGGGTAATCAGCTAATGAGTTGTTCCTGGCATTCAACAATTTTTCAATTTCAGTCAAAGCATAGTTCTTCTTATGTGATTCTGTTAGAACTAAATCTACATGAATAAGAAAAAATTGAGAGTAAGCAATAATATTTTTTATATAATAATAATATTAATTGTATATACGTTTACCTGTAAATCCAAGATTCCTCTTGGCATGGGATTGAGCATCTTCTGCAAGATGAATCCATACAACATCCGATACTAACTCAGGCTTTTTGACACCCCGCATTATTTTATTCTGAAATTGGCCTCATAAATATTTTCTAAAAGGGGAAGTTATTCATTTTGTGGGCCTAAATCCTTTGACAAAAATAATTTCATAGAATATTATATTTTTGGCCCAATTCTGTTAGGAATAAAATTGTAATAGTTTTGATGAGCTAATTTGTAATTTTAGAAATCCCCTATTTTATTTTTAGAGTGTAGCTAGTGACCCGGAAGTCAAAATCGTGACATAAATTGGTTCGAATTATTGTGTTATAGAGTTTATTATGTCATAAGACTTATAAGTCATTTGCTTCCACTTGAACACATGAGTATGTGTGATTGAATAGACAAGACCCAGATTATCTTTGCTAAAAGGCATGAGTTTGAATCCCATGAGCAACATTTTAAGACCAAAAAGAAAACTAAGCTTTAAATATATTATCTTGGTCTTATTAACTAATAAGTTAATATGGAGCATTGGTTAAATGCTTGAGCACTACACTTACTGGTCCATCGTTTAAATCCCATTAATAGCATTTTGGTCTTCATAGACTAAGTTTGGGAGCTATTTTGCACGCCTAAACTTTTTGGGAGCATAGACTAAGTTTGGGAGCTACTTTGCACGGCTAAACTTTTTGGGAGCAAGTCAAAGTCAATGAGTCAAGGGGAGCAAGTCAAAGTCAATGAGTCAAGGGGAGCTAGTTATGGAGGAAGTCAAGTCAAAGAGAGCAACATTGGGAGGAACTTTGGCAAGATTCATGCGCGTGAATCATACATCATTCATACACGCGTGAAAGGCTTTATGGAGCATGCTTTGGAGCAACTTTGAGTGGAACTTACACTTAGCCATATTTTCAAGTTCCATATATATTTTGAAGGTCCAGTACATAAAGCCATGAACCAGATGAAATTGAAAATGGTGATTTCATGAAGATTATTGTTAATACTCAAACAAGAATCATCCTGAAAATATTTTTAAATATCAACTTGCCAAGATCAAATCAAGAATGCAACAAAGTCAAGAATGTCAAGCTCTGAAGGTAACAAAGTCCACAATATCAAGCTCTGAAGGCAATATAGTCAAAAATTGGAGGCTACAAGTTTCAAGGATCAATCAAGCCGAATTAGAAGACTTTTGTGAGCAATTGCAAAGGTAATTTTTCAAAAATTACCAGAGGCATTAAATGTTGCAGATCAAATTGGAGAAGATATCAGATCAAATTGGCAAAGTTATCAAATCAACGGTATGGTCATTAAATGAAGAGGTATGTCCATAAAATCAATTGGCATGACCAATTAGATCAAGTGAACGTTCAAAATTTGAATATTCAAAACGGGCAAATAATTCTTTGAATTATAAAAAGTCCAAGAAGACTTGAAGACAAGCACAAGACAGACTACAGTTACGGTACTAACCACGGTGAAATTAAAGGAAATTTAAAGTGCTGAGATATTGAGCTATACACGAGAGAAATTCAAGTCTTAGAGAGGAAATTTTATTTCTTGCAAAAACATCTCTACTGAGTGTAGAAAGGAGTGTAGCATTGTGCAACACACTCGGGGGAACTAAGTGTCGCTTTGTGCAAGACACTTGGTTGGAGCATAGCTTTGTGCGAGGCGCTCGGGAGCTTAGCTTTGTGAGAGGAGCTCGTGTTGAGTGTAGCTATGTGCGAGACACTCGGGAAGTGCTTGTGTAGCACTGGTGTTTCACTATTTGTATCTGGGTGAACAAGATAATGGAATTCCCTCCTTGGAGTGAAAGGAGAATAGTGGACTAGGAGGATTACACCACCTTTGAACCACTATAAATCTTTGTCTCTATTTACTTTACAGCACTTTACATACTTTGCATATTTGACTCACTAACCCATTCATACTGTGTTGATTTATTCATCTAGGTTTGTGTGTTCCCACATTCGCATGTGCTTCAAACTTTGCATACTTATTCTTTGAGCTAATTAAAGGCATTCCATCGTGTTGCATGTGATTTATCTCTTCAGTTTTACGTAAATTTTATTTATAGCACTTTACCTTTCGAATATTCTGCTGTGCATTTCAAATTGATTTTATTCACTTGGAATTATTTCTATTGAAATGTTATAAAATTTTTAATTGTTAGAAAAGTCTATTCACCCAGATAC
>NXFB01000201.1:74497-90577 GCA_002525835.2 Ipomoea batatas | reverse complement strand
CATCCAACCTCAACCTCAGCCCAAGAACAACCGCTCAGAGTGTTCATCTCAGATTATGAACACAAACCAACTCCCAGATAATATAATCAAGAATTCAACTACACAAGAGATTCAAAAGATGGACCAAGAGAGGTGAATAAATACTCCAAAAACATGGTAAAATACCCAACAAGATACTCCAACAAGATTCAGAACAAAAGAGGAAACAACCAAACAAACAGATCACAGAATAGCTCACTGGAACAAACTCCAAACAGAACCAACGGAACCCTCTAGCGGATCACCGTCCTCTGCCGCACTCCTCCGCAAGAAGGAGGTGGATCACCTCAGTGGAACTCCCTCTTCCGCTAACCCTCACCGTGAACTACTTACGGAAGACTCCAACGGGACACATTATACCGCTGGGGTACTCCGCAAGGGCAAACCCAACCTCAGATCACAGACTCAGTCAGAATACACTATGTTCATTCCAGAATACAGAAATAGGATCAGATTACTCAGATTATAACTCCCAGAAGCCAAATAAACAAGGAATCCATACCGATAAACATCCATGAACATCAATAAGCAAAGGATCAAGAACACAAGTTTATAATCCATCAAAGATGGCTCACAGACAATAACAAATAGGCTAACAGCAAGGAAATTATCAGGATTCCAATACACTAAATAATATCATAGATTGACAGTGTAAAAATAGGTTTTAGTGGACATGATGGTTACCTCTTGAAGCACACTTCACCCAAGAACTCTCAAAACACCTCACAAAGCACCACCTCCATCTTGATAATCTTTTTCCCAAAAGATCCCCAAAAGGTGCTACCTACCGTTTCGCATCAACTAACTACTTATTCCTAGTCTAAAGCAGGATCCTAGGAAATTCTAAAATGAAGCAACTTATCTAAAAGCGATTACAACTTACCCGGAAGACGCGCCCGCAAGCTGCAAACAAAAAGGTTAACAAGGCACAAATAATATAGACAGATAAGGCGTATCCTCACCGCGATTCCTAGAATTCACACATCCTAGGATTCTCAAACACCTTAATTCCTACTGATCAAGTCCTAGAGTCTCAAGTATTCGAACCCTAGGATCTCTACTTAGACCTCAACACAGGCTCTGATACCAACTGTGACACCCCAACTTTTCACAAGCCGAGATAGCTAAACTTTAACGCAAAAGCTGCCTATCTCAACTATCAAACATACATAGTGACGTTTGGAGTTTTGCGTAGGGTTGGAGTGTCAAAAGATATTTATGTTAAAACGAAAGGTCAATGACTTCCCGAGTGTCGGTCTCGAAGGAGGGACGTGGAGGTGTGTCAAACATTCGGGAGTTTACTAGAATGAATCATGCATAGAGTTTGAGAGTGATGAAGGGTAGAATTGCAAGTGAGAGTGTAGTTCATTGGTTGGTTGTGAGTGCAAGAGAGTAGTAAAGTAAAAGTAGTTTTGGAAAAATATGTAAAAGGGGTAGGGATTGGAGAGTGTTCATGAATATTGCATAGTGAGAGTCTAAGGTCAAGGATTAGGATTGCTAGGATATGGTCTATTCAAGAGTGTGTTGTCTTAGTCCTTTTCCACCTTGTGTACTAAGGCTTCTTTGACTTAGGAGTGCCTACAAGCATCCAAAGTTCTAAGAGACATTTTATCAAACACTTTAGCTACACAGTATCCTACTATTCTTAAGAAGTCCATAGGAACTTTGATTGTGTAAAGCTTCAAATCCTAACTCTAATCAAAGACATGAAAGAGTCAAGAGCTCAATCTCTCATCTAGATTGGCCAGATCCAAACAAGATCTAAACAAAACAACAATCAAAAGACAAGAATAGATAATCCATCAACACAAACTCATAGATCCAAGATATAGAAATAAGATCAACACAAGAGCAATATTCAATCACACAATCCAAATCCCTAGACTAAATTAGCTACTCATGATATGAAATGAAAGTAAAAGCTAATTTAATCCAAGAATAAGACAACTAAAAATATAGAAATGTAATACAGATCACCTAGAGAGAAGAAGATCTTCAATCCAAGCTTGTTGTCTTCTACAATGGAAATTAATCTAATCTAAAACTAAGAAAAATGGAGAAAGCTCTCCAAAGAAAAATGAAGACTAAAAATCTGGAAAATCCTCCTCTGAAAATTCATCAAAGGGGTATAAATAGTCTCCGAAATGACAACCCTAGAGAAATTTCGCGCATCACGCCTCCACGCCACTCACACGCATGTGGCCTTCCAAATCAGTCCTCCGGGGTTCCGCTTTTGCCTGGTTTGTTCTTTTAGCTCATCTTTTGGTCCTATATGCTCCCGGGGCTCGTGTTTTGCTTCTTTTAAGCTAAGAATAGCTTTTGTGCACTAGTTAGTAATTTTCAAGCATTTATTCATGTAATTTGCCAGATAAGGATGCTATAGATGCGATAAAACACCCTAAAATGTGTCTCAAATAAGGGTATCTCAGAGTCTTATCAAATTTTCCACACTTTATTTCTTGCTTGTCCTCAAGCAAGACTTTTACTTTCTAAGCATATAAGTCTCCGAGATACTCTCTCATGCAAAATAAAGCTTTTAGCAAGTCAAAATAATGGGTGTCTAAGACTGTTGAAACGGGGGAAATCATTTGTGTTATCTACAAAGGATTTTGGTCAGATGCCAGCAACTCAAGAAATATTTTTGGGAAATAAAAACCTTTCGTAGATAAGAATAAATAAAACAAATGATCACACTTCTCGCACCATACGCAAGCATGCATTTCCAAAGTTTGGTTCACCTTTTATTTAAATAAGGCCTCTAGCCGATCTTCACTAGTGAGAACGATGTGCACTAGCTAGTCAACTTTCCATCCTTATACGCCAAAGCCCAACGTAAATGTAAATGAGGGTAGGGGCATGGACCACTCACCGCTTTTGGCTTAGCGCGGTCCCTCTTTCTTCTCACTTCCTAGGATAACGTCATCGAGACACCCGACTTAACATGGAGATCCATGCTTTTTCGAAGGTCAGTGCAATGGGTACTCGAATCCTAGCAAAGCGGCTCACCTCAGGTCTATTTTCTCAATTCTTGGGATCTTTTTATGTGAACAACCGACTCCAGATAAAGCTTTTTGCTTACTAAAGACTATGGTTTGGACACAACCCAACGAATTGGCTTCCCTCAATTTTAAACTCTTAGGTGATTGGCCTTTCGCCTTTTCGACTCCTCCTCGTGTCAACCCCTCATGCCTTTTGTAACACCCCGCATTTTCCCTATTATTATTTTAAATATAAATATTTAAAATGAGGGGTTATTTCTTATTAAGTAATTATTAAAATAATTATAAGTATAATTACTTCCTCATGGGCTTGGAATAATGTATTTTTGGATTACCTATTATTATTATTATTAAGTTACTACAAAATGTTCTTAGCCCAATATACCTATATAGATATATATTTTATAGTATATGATTTTTATTATGGGCTATGGACCCAAGGAATTATTTTAAACTAGATTATAGATATGATATAAACTACTCTTGACCCAACTAGCATAGTCCAATTGAATAACCTTTCCATAAATGCCTTAGCCCAAAGTGGAAATATTTACCCTACTATACATAGTAATGTTCCTTTGATCAGCAGCCAAAAATCCTCCCTTTCACACTCTGGGTTTTCTCGTTGCTCTCACACCTCTCATCTCTCATCTCTCTCGATCGTCCGACAACAACAACAATGGTGAACGCCGGTGGTGTGTGCGACGGGCAGGACAGTACTCTCCTCTTTCTTCTTCGAACGCACATCTTAACCAGCGAACCAGTAGCAAGGCATTGCCTTTACCCTTCTCCCTTCCCCGTCCAGCTTGAGGAACCGGTATCAATGGTGAGCTTCCGGCGGCGGCGGCGGCGTGATGGCAGCTTGTTCTCTCGGTGGGCTTCCCCTGTTTTCCGGCGTTACCTGGCAGGTCGCGGACGGCACGATCGTGGCTTCCATTGCACCTTCTCCCCGATCTCCACCTCGTCTCGGCCATGGTGGCGGCAAGCCGGTTAATGGAGGTTTTGGTGGGTTTTGTCGGTGATGCTGCAGCAACGGTGAGCCTCGGCGAGCAGCTTCCATGCTCTGGCGCCATCCCTTCTCCATCTCAACATAGCAGCGGGTTTCGTCGTCGACGGCCACCCATGGCGGAATAGAGCACCGGCAGCCTTCGTCTCCCTCCCCAAGCGTCGGCATTTCTCCTCTTGACGGTAGTAAGTGAGTAAGAAGAGCTGAATGGTGGCGGCATGTTACAACGATGATCAGCAACCTCTCTTGTCCGGCGAAGAAAGCTACGGCAGTGGCGGTGGGTTGTGGCGGTGACGGGGACTCCGTGAAATAGGGCCGCATTCTCATCTCTCCCCTCTCTTGTTCGACGTCCAGCGAGCAAACTACGGCGGCGGCGGTTTCCACTCCTCTTCTCCGGCGGTGACGAACTCCTCGGTTCAAAGAAGCATCGGCGGCAGTCCTCTCCCCTATCTCCGGCGGCCTTGCAACGATAGTTCAACGTCGGCATGTCTCGTCTCTCTCCCGTTCCGTCGATGGTGGCCGGCAGACCATATGAAGGACGTAGTTTGGTGGTTGCAAACATAGCCGAATGAACTGAAGTGGTGCAGTGGTAAGGTAGTCGTGCGTGGAGCTTGTGGGCATGGGTTCGAATCCCTAAAGGCGCATGGACTAGCATATTGGTTCTTTTAAGGTAATATCCCTTTTTAGCCTTTATGAATAAGCAGCTTGAGTTTTAGGGTATTAATCATTCAGGTTATCATTAAGTAAGGATTAGATTAGTTGTTATTAGTTCATAATGATGATCATGTTATAGTAGCCTTTAGGCTTGGACTATAGGTGATGGTTATAATTCAATTAGGACCATTAATGTTATTATTAGTAGCCTATAATAATGGTATTAGATTATATTAATTCTCAGGTTCGTGATTACGGACCTAGCTTATGAGTAGAGTTGGTGTTGCTTTGGATTAATACGCTTCAAGAGGTAACCACTATGTCCATCAAAATCTATTTTTAAACTCTCAATCTATATGATATTATTTGGTGTTGGAAATCCTGAAATTTCTTGGATATTAGCCCTATTATTGGTTGTGTTTATTGGATTCATGAACTTGTGGCTTGATCCTTTGCCTATTGGTGTTTATGAGCATTTGTTGGTTTGGATTCCATGTTTATTTGGCCTCTGGGAGATGTAATTGGTGTAATCTGATCTTATTTTCGTATTCTGGAATGAACTTTGTATTCTGAGCTGAGTCTGGGAGTGGTGCGTTGGATTTGCTCTTGCGGTGCACCCTAGCGGCATAATGTAACCCGCTAGAGTCTTCCGCAAGAGTAAGGTGGTAGTGGTTGGTGGAGGTGAGTGATCCGTTGAGGGGATCCGTGTCCTTCTTACGGAGGTGTGTGGCGGAGGGCAGTGCTCCGTCTGGGAGTTCCGCTAGTTCTCCTGGAATTCTTATTCCAGTGAGTGTTATGTGATCTGTTGTTTGTTTGTTCCCTCTTTTGTTCGGGATTTTTTTGGAGTATTCTATTGGATATTTTACCATGATTCTAGAGTATTTATTGATACCCCTTAGTCCATTATATGAGTCTATTATTTGGTTGGTTGAATCCTTGATTATATTATCTGGGAGTTGGTTTGTGTTCATATCTGAGATGAGCACTTTGAGTGACGGTTCTTGGGCTGAGTTGAGTATGAGTTTGGAGTGGTGGATCATTGAGTATCTCTTGGTTGTTGATGGGTGAACTAACTGTGGTATTATTGATTATGTTGGGCTTTTGCCTCTGTGATTGGACTTCGGTCCCTGTGATTGGGTTGTTACCCCTGTGATTGGGCTTTTGCCTCTGTGATTGGACTTCGATCCCTGTGATTGGGTTTTTACCCCTGTGATTGGACTTTGGTCCCTGTGATTGGGTTCTTACCCCTGTGGACTAACTTTGGTTGGGTGTTTGGTATGATGGATGGTATGAGGGTTTGGAGGTTGGAGTTTGGGAGTTATTCCTTGGTATTATGTATTCGTGAGTCCCTTGTGATTATCCGGTTAATTCGTATTTCAGTTGATATCTCGTTGTTCTTTGTTATGGTTTGGTTGGTTCCTTTATGGTTGTTAATTCAGTTGGTATCTTGTTTATGGACTCGTTGTCTAAACCATTCGTTATTGAATATTGGTTCATTTGGAGGAGTCTTGGTTTGTGATTCTTTCAGTTTATCATTGTTGAGTATCCGTTTTAATTAAAGAACCGTTTGTTGGTGTATATATTCTATATGGGTGTGTAAACTTATTTACAAGCTTATGTATATCTATACTTCCTTGCGGGTATGAATGGTGGTTACTTAGCAGTCTTTTGCTAATGGTTCCTTGTGTGTTTTCCAGGTTTGCACTAAAGTCTATGCGCGAGCGCGATAGAGTATACCTGTATGAGGACGCATAGATTAGTCGTTATGTTTCTAGACTTGTGTTTTGGGCCTGTGTGCCGTTTTGAGATTTTATATACTCTGGTTTAGTTGTTGGATATCTGGAGACATGTTTGAGGATTAATATTTATACAGTTCAGTTCCTTTGGTTAGCTTGTGCATCTAGGCTGTGTTTTCTTACCTAGATGTGGCATGATGCCCCTTAGGTTTTAATTCGCTTCCGCTATGTTATGTTTTATAGTTGAGATAGGCAGCTGTTGTGTTAAGTTTTATCTATCTCAGCTTGTGTAAAGTTGGGGTGTCACAGTTGGTATCAGAACCTGTGTTGAGGTCTAAGTAGAGATCCTAGGGTTGAACTTTTGAGACTCTAGGACTTGATCAGTAGGAATTAAGATGTTTGAGAATACTAGGATGTGTGAATTCTAGGAATCGCGGTGAGGACACGCCTTATCTGTTTATATTATTTGTGCCTTGTTAACCTTGTTGTTTGCAGCTGGCGGGCGCGTCTTCTGGGTAAGTTCTTAATCGCTTTTAGTTAAGTTGCTTCGTTTTAGAATTGCCTAGGAGCCTGCCTTAGATTAGGAACAAATAGTTAGTTGATGCGAAACGATGGATAGCACCGTATGCGTCTAAGCAATCAGAAGATGGGCGGCTCGTTGAAGGGGAGTAATACACTCGTGGTTGGGAGTCAACGGCAGCAATCTACGTTCCCCGGGAATTGGCGTCTTCGCGCGCGTAGCATCGTCTGCAAGATCTTCGTTGACCTCAAGAATTGAAGAATAAGTTCGTGCAGCTTAAGTTCGTTGCAAGACGAAGAAAACGAAAGGAGCTTGAAGACCGAAGATCCGAAGACCCTCGGCTGTGAGGGAACGACAAGAACAAACGTGATGCGCCAATAAAGAGCTAAAACACGCCAAGTAAAAGCTTGTGGATCGATAATGAAGAACCTCGTGCAAGCTTAACGTGATAATGATGAAGCCTTAAGAATTGTAATTCGAGGTCGCGGTTCACAGACCCTAAGGTAGTCATACCTACCCCTGAAGCAGCCATGAAGGACCAAGTTAGAAGTTGCAACCTTCAAAGCAAAGAGGACTAAGTCAAGTAAGAAGGAAACCTTGGACGCTTAAGATCCCTGAAGATAGGAAGAAACGCCTTTATCAAGTTGTCCGATCTCATGAAGTGCGAAGGAACTAAGAAGTAAATTGCGAAATAAAGACCTCGTGCAACCTATTCGGTGCACCTTGGGAGTAACTCCTTGTACAAGAGCTTAAGGAAGGAACCTAGGTGGCAAGAAAGAAATAAGGAGTAGCTAAGCAAGCTAGAAGATGACCGAATCGTCAAAAGATCAAGACCAACAGAAGTGAACCTAAAGGCTAGCTCAATCCCCGAATTTTCCCAAGTGGAGTTGGACCGTGGTGCTAATGGAGTTCCGTAGAAGACTCAATCTACCGAGCAAGTAAGCAAAGGCGCCCTTGATCGCGCTAAACGCAAGGATTAAAGTTGAGAGTTGCATTCCCCTACCCAAGATGACCAACAAGAAGAACCAATGAAGAGTGGAAAAACAAGTTGATATGTGTTCGCGCTATCGACCTGCAAGAATCGCAAGAAGAACACCAAGACTTGACCAAACCATCTTACAACGAAGGCTACCAATCGAGTAAATGAAGGACTTCTCGTAGAACCCTGAATGATCAAAAGAGCAAGAATTCTTAATGCTAAAGAAGATCACCGTTAATCATAGGCGAATCTCCTTTCAAGATCAAGCAATACCTCCCTAATCGAACCTACCTTTTCATGAAGCCTCCTCAGAAAACCTCTCATTCTACATCAATCAGTCATCAACGATTCATCGCCTTCGGCTTCTCCTAGAGTGACAAGGTTGTGCGGGTAGTATATTATGAAGTAGAGCTCACCCGAATTTTAGATTCGCGTTGCGTGGGAAGCAAGTCAAGATCTGTCAATCGGTCAAAGTGTCGTGATCAAATCATCAAGCCGAAGAAATCGCTTAGAGTTGAGAGACTCCCTATCCTTCTTAAAACCGAATCCTTCTTTGATCCTTGTAATTCCAATTATCCTTTTGTTGTGAAATCCCTTCTATCTATCCTAATCATTATTCACATTTATTCTTGGAAACTAAATTCTCCTTTGGTTCTTGAAACTCTAAATGCCTTTTTGTTGAAACACCCTTCTACTTATTCTAAATCCCTTTCTCATCTTCGCTTGAAATTGAATTTCTCTTTTCCTTCGAGGAAGTGCATACCCTATCGTTGAAAATCATTTATGTCTTTTCAAACCTCATTCCTAATTCTTCTTGGAACCTGATTCCCTCCTTTTCATTGAATAAGCTGGATACCCTATCGTTGAAAAACTCTTTCCGCGTTTTCAATCTCGTTCCTATCTTTTCTCAAATCCGAGTTCTTTTCATTTCTCTTCTTTGTTGAAAGAACTAGATATTTCCTTGGTTGTGAAATCTCTTCTATCTTTTCAAACGTTACTATTGTTTGCTTCTTGAAAATATCTTGTTCAAGGTGACAACCTTATTTCTTAAGTTGTAACCTTGATAACTCTTGATTCTATTCCTTACCCACGTTGTCCTTAAATCTTGAACTATAAACCTTTCATTCTCTTTCCTTGTTGGGTCAACGTTTTTCTTAATAATCATGCCCTCTATAAATACTTTCTCTATATGTACTACCGTACTAGTTTTTAACTCTCTGTCCCAAAACGATTTTCTGAGCTTCGGGGACGAAGCTCCTTTTAAGGGGGGTAGAGTGTAATACCCCGCATTTTCCCTTTTATTATTTTAAATATAAATATTTAAAATGAGGGGTTATTTCTTATTAAGTAATTATTAAAATAATTATAAGTATAATTACTTCCCCATGGGCTTGGAATAATGTATTTTTGGATTACCTATTATTATTATTATTAAGTTACTACAAAATGTTCTTAGCCCAATATACCTATATAGATATATATTTTATAGTATATGATTTTTATTATGGGCTATGGACCCAAGGAATTATTTTAAACTAGATTATAGATATGATATAAACTACTCTTGACCCAACTAGCATAGTCCAATTGAATAACCTTTCCATAAATGCCTTAGCCCAAAGTGGAAATATTTACCGTACTATACATAATAATGTTCCTTTGATCAGCAGCAAAAAATCCTCCCTTTCACACTCTGGGTTTTCTCGTTGCTCTCACACCTCTCATCTCTCGTCTCTCTCGATCGTCCGACAACAACAACAATGGTGAACGCCGGTGGTGTGTGCGACAGGCAGGACAGTACTCTCCTCTTTCTTCTTCGAACGCACATCTTAACCAGCGAACCAGTAGCAAGGCATTGCCTTTACCCTTCTCCCTTCCCCATCCAGCTTGAGGAACCGGTATCAATGGTGAGCTTCCGGCGGCGGCGTGATGGCAGCTTGTTCTCTCGGTGGGCTTCCCCTGTTTTCCGGCGTTACCTGGCAGGTCGCGGACGGCACGATCGTGGCTTCCATTGCACCTTCTCCCCGATCTCCACCTCGTCTCGGCCATGGTGGCGGCAAGCCAGTTAATGGAGGTTTTGGTGGGTTCTGTTGGTGAAGCAGCAGCAACGGAGAGCCACGGCGAGCAGCTTCCATGCTCTGGCGCCATCCCTTCTCCATCTCAACATAGCAGCGGGTTTCGTCGTCGACGGCCACCCATGGCGGAACAGAGCACCGGCAGCCTTCGTCTCCCTCCCTAAGCGTCGGCCTTTCTCCTCTCGATGGTAGTAAGTGAGTAAGAAGAGCTGCATGGTGGCGGCATGTTACAACGATGATCATCAACCTCTCTTGTCCGGCGAAGAAAGCTATGGCAGTGGCGGTGGGTTGTGGCGGTGACGGGGACTCCGTGAAATAGGGCCGCATTCTCATATCTCCCCTCTCTTGTTCGACGTCCAGCGGTCACGAACTCCTCGGTTCAAAGAAGCATCGGCGGCAGTCCTCTCCCCTGTCTCTGGCGACCTCGCAACGATAGTTCAACGTCGGCATGTCTCGTCTCTCTCCCGTTCCGTCGATGGTGGCCGACAGACCATATGAAGGACGTAGTTTGGTGGTTGCAAACATAGCTGAATGAACTGAAGTGGTGCAGTGGTAAGGTAGTCGTGTGTGGAACTTGTGGGCGTGGGTTCGAATCCCTGAAGGCGCATGGACTAGCATATTGGTTCTTTTATGGTAATATCCCTTTTTAGCCTTTATGAATAAGCAGCTTGAGTTTTAGGGTATTAATCATTCAGGTTGTCATTAAGTAAGGATTAGATTAGTTGTTATTAGTTCATAATGATGATCATGTTATAGTAGCCTTTAGGCTTGGACTATAGGTGATGGTTATAATTCAATTAGGACCACTAATGTTATTATTAGTAGCCTATAATAATGGTATTAGATTATATTAATTTTTAGGTTCGTGATTATGGACCTAGCTTATGAGTAGAGTTGGTGTTGCTTTGGATTAATACGCTTCAAGAGGTAACCACTATGTCCATCAAAATCTATTTTTACACTCTCAATCTATATGATATTAATTGGTATTGGAAATCCTGAAATTTCTTGGATATTAGCCCTATTATTGGTTGTGTTTATTGGATTCATGAACTTGTGTCTTGATCCTTTGCCTATTGGTGTTTATGAGCATTTGTTGGTTTGGATTCCATGTTTATTTGGCCTCTGGGAGATGTAATTGGTGTAATCTGATCTTATTTTCGTATTCTGGAATGAACTTTGTATTCTGAGCTGAGTCTGGGAGTGGTGCGTTGGATTTTCTCTTGCGGTGCACCCTAGCGGCCTAATGTAACCCACTAGAGTCTTCCGCAAGAGTAAGGTGGTAGTGGTTGGTGGAGGTGAGTGATCCGTTGAGGGGATCCGTGTCATTCTTACGGAGGTGTGTGGCGGAGGGCAATGCTCCGTCTGGGAGTTCCGCTAGTTCTCATGGAATTCTTATTCCAGTGAGTGTTATGTGATCTGTTGTTTGTTTGTTCCCTCTTTTGTTCGGGATTTTGTTGGAGTATTCTATTGGATATTTTACCATGATTCTGGAGTATTTATTCATACGTCTTAGTCCATTATATGAGTCTATTATTTGGTTGGTTGAATCCTTGATTATATTATCTGGGAGTTGGTTTGTGTTCATATCTAAGATGAGCACTCTGAGTGACGGTTCTTGGGCTGAGTTGAGTATGAGTATGGAGTGGTGGATCATTGAGTATCTCTTGGTTGTTGATGGGTGAACTAACTGTGGTATTATTGATTATGTTGGGCTTTTGCCTCTGTGATTGGACTCCGGTCCCTGTGATTGGACTTTGGTCTCTGTGATTGGACTTCGGTCCCTGTGATTGGGTTCTTACCACTGTGGACTAACTTTTGTTGGGTGTTTGGTATGATGGATGGTATGAGGGTTTGGAGGTTGGCGTTTGGGAGTTATTCCTTGGTATTATGTATTCGTGAGTCCTTTGTGATTATCCGGTTAATTTGTATTTCAGTTGATATCTCGTTGTTCTTTGTTATGGTTTGGTTGGTTCCTTTATGGTTGTTAATTCAGTTGGTATCTTGTTTATGGACTCGTTGTCTAATCCATTCGTTATTGAATATTGGTTCATTTGGAGGAGTCTTGGTTTGTGATTCTTTCAGTTTATCATTGTTAAGTATCCGTTTTAATTAAAGAACCGTTTGTTCCGTTTGTTGGTGTATATATTCTATGTGGGTGTGTAAACATATTTACAAGCTTATGTATATCTATACTTCCTTGCGGGTGTGAATGGTGGTTACTTAGCAGTCTTTTGCTAATGGTTCCTTGTGTGTTTTCCAGGTTTGCACTACAGTCTATGCGCGAGCGCGATAGAGTATACCTGTATGAGGACGCGTAGACTAGTCGTTATGTTTCTAGACTTGTGTTTTGGGCCTGTGTGCCGTTTTGAGATTTTATATACTCTGGTTTAGTTGTTGGATATTTGGAGACATGTTTGAGGATTAATATTTATACAGTTCAGTTCCTTTGGTTAGCCTGTGCATCTAGGCTGTGTTTTCTTACCTAGATGTGGCATGATGCCCCTTAGGTTTTAATTCTCTTCCGCTATGTTATGTTTTATAGTTGAGATAGGCAACTGTTGTGTTAAGTTTTATCTATCTCAGCTTGTGTAAAGTTGGGGTGTCACACCTTTTTCTATTTAATATTCAAGGGTTTTGTTTTCTCATTAAGCTCACCATAAGGCTCTCCTTTTGCCCCATGCCCTACCAAGGTTAGTTCAATTCCGGGCCTTGCTAGTTTTATTTTTCTCAAATTAAAAAGTGCACACTCTCACTTTGAGAGATCCTTGACTAAGGTCCTACGTAAATAAGAGGTGAACATCATGCAAGCAGGCAAGAATATAAACTTATTTGGCTCTAAACTCTCTCATGGGTGCGAAAAGTAACTTCCTCAAAGATATTTCGAGAGTACACATTTTTAGGCATCTAGTCAAAATTCTCCCTAGATAACACAAATAATAACTCTCTTTTCAAAACTGCAAATGCACCCGCTTATCATTCCCAAGAGCTTTACTTCTAAACTAAGCATGTAAACATGTTAAGCACGAAGTGCGTCCTGTCCACACTTTAAAGCAAAAACATCGTCCTCGATGTTTCTATACGTACAAGGTAAAGGATCAAAACTGGGATTCTAAAGATAGACAAATAAAAATCCCTTTCCACACTTTGGAAATTTCTCTGGGATAAAGGGTATGCATCAAACAATCCTATAAGTTATGGCAAACTCTAATATACTAGTACACAAAGCTATAAAGAAGATATTTCCACACTTTAAAGATCAAAAACGGGGCTTGAAATTAGAAAAGGGATAAGAGGATAAACCAAGTATGCATCCCTTTTTCTACACTTTAGCTTCCAGCATAGGTCTGCTCCCGTTATATATGCTCTATAAGAAATGGAGACATAACATACAAAAAGGGTTTTTGGAGTACTATTCAATTATTATAAACTGAAATAAATATAAAAGCAATAATAATAATAATAACTTAGATAATAAAGCATAAAAATATTCGAATAGAAATGCGAAAAAGTAAAGCAGTTATAAATGAAATAATGCGATAAAAGAAAGCGATAAGGTAAAGAAAAGTAAAGAAATAAAGGAATAAAAGTCGGCACCCCGCGCATAGGGCACCTATTGTTCTCATGGGACCACCAATCAAAGTAACTAGAGTTATGGGACTCAGAATCAAATATCAGTGAAAAGTCAAGATCGAGAAGGGACTAAGGTGGCATCACTTATCGCCGAAGGACGGAGGGTGGAATTGGCTTTGAAATTGATCCTGAAGGTCTCGAATCATCCTAGCATTCTCCTCAGTTGCTCTTCTCATACGAAGAAGCTCTTCATTCTGATTAGTTTGGAATGCTAAGAACTGCTCATCCTGCCTATCCTGTCGTGCAAATATAGAAGTGAACTGGCCTTCTTGCCATGTGCGCTGCTCTCACCAAAAAGTCATGTGCTCATCATGGAGCTGCCTGTGAAAGGTCTGTTCTGTATCCCAGTCCATGGGAGTAGGGCCCTGCTCCTGCGCAACTTCTTCCTCCTCATTCTCTTCTTCGTCCTCTTCATCATTAGAATCATTCAAATCAGGTGCATCATCACCCCCAAGCCTCAACTCCGCAGCAAAGAACTCACCCACTGTGAAAGGAATCGCGCAACCATCTGATCTCTCGCCTATCAACTGAGGTAGTAGGCCCAACCCATAGCACAATTTAGTCACGAAAGGTCCAATGAATACAGTCTGAACCTTTGTCGTCTGCTGGGTTTGGAGCCATTTTCTAGCTTGCACGCCCATGTTGATACCGATATTATTCTCCATGCACCACATGTAGAATAAATCTTGCCTATATACCTTGTTTCTGTTTGTTGTTCGGCCGGAGAGATTTATGGCAAAGGCAAATCTGATAGCCTTCAAAGCATTTCGGGTTATGAGCTTCGCTTTCAAATTCGAAGAGTTGTACGGGGCATTATTGGTGATGCTTCTCCAGTATCTTCTAGCAGCTTCATCAGAATCAAAGTCTTCTTTGTAATCTCTGAAGTAAGGCATAGAGATGCTTGTCTCATCATGGAAACCGAGGGTAACACCTAGAGTGTTAACGGACATGCTGTACTGGTTGCCGAAGATAGTAAATGAGATGGACTCCCTAGCATCGTTGACTTCTTTTCTAATGTTCAGGGTTGCTAAGAATTCATAGGTCACCGGTGCATAAGTAGGTCCTCTCCACTGAAAAATATGGCTGAGTTGTTGGTGCCTCAAGAGTTCATTTACCTCATTTAAACAACCGAATTCCCTCAAAATATTGTCCTCAAAGAAACGGCCGACACAAAGCTGTTTTCCTTTGTAGTGGTCTACTGTTGCAAGTTGAACGGGCGTCAAGTGTCTTAGTGACCTCGATCCCGGTTCCTGCATAGCTTGCTGAGCTGTAGCTTGCTGTCGCGTCCGTGATCTACTCGATTCTCCTTTGTCATGTTTAGATTTCTTAGCTATCTCTTTATGACGTCCCATCCTACAAAATATAGATATTATGATTCATGGTCTTTGAATAAGTCACCATTTTATTTGTATAAAAATTTCTTGTTAAAATAATGGAATTGAAACATATAGGGTTAAGGATTTTCGAAAATTTTGCCATAGTTTCCCCTATATTTTGGACAATTCTATCATAACAATATCAACAATATCATTCCATTATCACACACATACGTGAATTCATCATAAGATATGTCATTTTGATAATCAAATAAGAAGTCAACTACAAAAGTCAAGAATTTCAAAAAGTCAACTTCATCTTCTTCCCCAAATTTCCAAAATTAGGGTTTGAAATTGAAAATTCAATTTGGGCAATGTAGCATGTGAAAAATCAAATTGATGACATAGAATAGTTCTATAACAAGTTTAATCATCAAATCAAGCATCAATTTCATAATTTTAACAAGAAATCTAACAAACCCATTTGTTCATCAATGATGTTCATACTTGAAGTTCAAAAAGATATAACAATCCATCAATGTAACCATCAATAATGAAAGAAAACATCAAAGGATAGTTCTATAAAGCATTGTGACCATCTTAAACATTCAAAAACATTCAAAATCATGCTAGGCAAGGTAAAATAAATTTCACATTCAAGCTCTTCCAAACTCATGAATATTCAAGGATAAAAGTTAAAGAAGATGAAAAATTACCTTGATGTTGATGTTTAATCCTCTTTATTGGTAAAAAGTGAAAAGTGTGTTCAAACCATTGAGTTGGGTTCTTCCTTGCGTGGAGAAGAGAAGAGAAAACAAGTTTTGAGAGTAAAATAGGGTGGAAAGGCCGAGCAAAGGTTTTATACCCGTAGAGTCCTTCCACGCCGGTCACACGCGTGTGACCGCTCGTGGAGGCTCTCTGCCTCGCTCCCACGCCGGGCAACACGCGTGTGCGCGTGCGTGGGGGCGCTCTGTTTTGTTCCCACGCACGATTGCACTCGTGTGAGCCTCGTGGAGGTCTACCGCATCGTTTTCTTCTGAATTTTGGCTTTCCCTTCCATACCTGTAACACCCCGTAAATTCGTTCAAGCCTTTCGTTCGTTAATTAATTCCTTGGGCAATTT
>NXFB01000201.1:33498-52335 GCA_002525835.2 Ipomoea batatas | reverse complement strand
TGGACGGAATGAGCGGATACTTTCAAATTCCAGTAGCCTTGGAGGATCAAGAGAAAACCACATTCACTTGTCCGTTCGGTACATTCGCCTACAGGAGAATGCCATTTGGTCTTTGTAACGCACCCGCCACCTTTATGCGATGCATGCTGGCTATATTTGAAGATTTCATTGGCGATTTCATAGAAGTTTTCATGGACGATTTCACAATTTTTGGAAACACTTTTGAGGAATGCCTTGGAAATTTGGAAAAAGTTTTGGAACGATGCCAGCAAATGAATTTAGCTTTATCGTGGGAGAAATGCTACTACATGGTCACGGAAGGAATTGTGCTTGGGCATAAGATTTCAAAAAGGGGAATTGAAGTAGACAGGGCTAAAACAGCAGTCATTGAGACCCTACCACCACCGCATAATGTTACATCTTTAAGAAACTTCTTGGGACATGTAGGATTTTACAGAAGGTTCATAAAAGATTTCTCGAAAATCGCGAGGCCATTGACTAAGTTGTTAGAAAAGGATGCTATTTTTGAATTAAACGAAGACGCTATGAAGGCATTCAAAAGTTTAAAGGATGCCATGGTACATACTCCAATCCTGGTAGGACCAAAATGGGATCAGCCCTTTGAATTGATGTGTGACGCAAGTAATTTCGCTGTTGGAGTTGTGCTAGGGCAGAAAAACGATAAGAAATTTCAGCCTATCGCTTATGCCAGTCGGATGTTGACTAAGCCACAGCAAGCCTACACCACGACCGAGAAGGAACTGTTTGCAATTGTGTTTGCATTAGATAAATTTAGATCATATCTCTTAATGTCAAAAGTCGTTATTCATACTGATCATGCAGCCATCAGGTTCCTTATGTCTAAACCAGAAGCCAAGCCAAGGTTGATCAGATGGATTCTACTATTGCAAGAATTTGATGTAACTATTGTGGACCGGAAAGGAGTTGAAAACAATGCAGCAGATCATTTGTCAAGGTTAGAGAATGAGAAAGGACAGGATATAATTGGGAACGTGAATGAATATTTTCCAGAGGAAAAGCTGATGGGTCTCTATCTCACACCTTGGTATGCAGATCTAGCTAACAATCTTGTAGGAAGAAAGTTACCAGAATTTTTAAATATACACGCTCGAAGGAAATTAATAGCAGAATCTCGCTACTACTTCTGGGACGAGCTGTATCTTTTCAAGGTGTGCGCAGATCAAATAATTCGCCGATGCGTAACAGAGGCTGAAGGACATGAAATCCTAGGAGAATGCCATCGAATGGGCCATCACTCAGCTAACAGAACTGCTAGGAGAGCACTTGAAGCAGGATTCTACTGGCCCTCCATATTTCGGGATGCTCAAATCTGTGTCAGAAACTGTGACAGATGTCAACGAACTAGGAACATCACCGGAAAAGATGAGATGCTACAGAATTACATACTTGTGTGCGAAATCTTTGATATATGGGGACTAGACTTCGCAGGACCATTTCCGGACTCCAAAGGTTTTAAATATATTCTTATTGCAGTAGACTATGTTTCCAAATGGGTTGAAGCAGAGGCACTGCGAAACAATGACGCAAGAAGTGTAACAAGATTTCTGAAAAGATTGTTCACAAGATCTGGAGTACCACGAATTGTGATCAGCGATAGAGGGACACACTTCCGGAACGTACCCATGCGGAGATTACTTCAAAGACAAGGCATACAACACCGAGGAGGAGTGCCCTATCATCCTCAGACTACAGGGCAGGTCGAGAATGCAAACAGAGATATTAAAGTCATACTGGAAAAGACAGTATCTCGGCATAGAAAAGATTGGGTTGATAAGCTTAACGATGCATTATGGGCCTTCAGAACTGCTTATAAGACATCAATAGGTACCACTCCATACAGATTGGTATACGGGAAGGCATGCCACCTTCCAGTTGAAATCGAACATAAGGCATATTGGGCTATTAAGAAACTAAATAAAGACCTATTCACAGCAGGGCAAGAGCGAATGTTTCAATTGAATGAACTAGAAGAATGACGTTTGTTGGCTTATGAAACATCCAGATCTTACAAAGAACAATCCAAGTTTTACCACGACATGCACATTAGGAAAAACAAAGAATTCATTGAGGGAGATAAAGTGCTATTATTCAATTCTAGACTGCGATTGTTTCTTGGGAAACTTAAATCAAGATGGACTGGGCCTTATATTGTTACAAAAGTATTTCCTTATGGAACCTTGGAGATCATGCACCCTGAAAAAGGTTCTTTCAAAGTGAATGGCCACCAAGTCAAGAAATATTATGGAACAGAAAATACACAGGGGACGGTCCAGTGTTGCAGGTTAATACCCTGGGAAGATGAGTAGCACAATCTTCATGACAGTTTCATCGGGCTAAAGACGTTAAACGTAGCGCTGACCGGGAGGCAACCCGTTATTTACCATGCTTTATTAATATCTTTACTTTATATGTTAAAATAACATCCAAGTTGAAATTCCCTATTTTTGTAGACTCCATACTTCCATGCAGATCTCGTTGCAGGAACATGAAAATCATCCATTCAAGCACTTTGGAGCAGTATGACATGGGATGCTTAGTAGGTCATCTACCTCTTATCCCTTGTTTATCTATTCTTTAAACCTAATGTTTTCATCTTAACGTGTGGAAAAATGCATGCTTTGTTGTTTCCTTCTTTTATCATATTCTAAATCAACATCGAGGACGATGTTTGGTCTAAAGTGTGGAAAGAGCTGTGCTTAATAAAATATTTTAACTAAAGAGCTCTATCTCATTTGTTCGAAAAAATAATCAAACCACAACCATGTGTTGTTATTCATTCTATCTTCGAAGAATGCTAAATCTGTGCCAAAAAGTTTACTCTTTGAATAACCACCTTGACCTTTAAAATTTTTGAAAAGTTGCATGCTTGTGTGGTATTCACCTCATATTGTGAAAAGACCTTAGTTAAGGATCTCTCGAAGTGGGAGTGTGCAACCCCTAATTTCAGAAAGATAAGATTAAGCGAAGCCCGGAATTGAATAATCATAGAATAGAACATGGGGCAAAAGAAGAGCTTTCTGTGAGTATTGAGTGAAATATCCCTGTTTCCCTAAGAAAAAGGCATGAGGGGTTGTCAATTGGAAAAATGAGTAGAAAAGGCAATAAGGCCAATCCCCGAGATAAGATACGAGGAAAGCCATCTCGCTAGGTGGTGAACAACCATAGTCTTCTAATACACAAATGTTATCTGGAGTCGGTTGTTCACTATAAAATGGCCCTAAGAGATGAGAAAATTGAGATGAGGGAAGCCGCTTCGCTAGGATTCAAGCACCCATTGCACTGCCTTCGAAAAACGCATGGAACTCCATGTGAAGTCGGGTTGCTTGACGATGTTACCCTGGGAAGTGAGGAAAATGAGCAACTGCCCAAGCCATTGGCGGAGAGAGGCCCATGGATCTATTTTCACTTACTTTTATGTTGGGCTTTGGAGATAAGGGAGGCCTATTGATTAGGTTTTGTACATCGTTCCCATTAGGGGGATCAGCTTAAGGCCCTTGCACAATGAGAGGTGAATGAAATTTCGGACTGTATGCTTGGAATTGTGAAAACTAACTAACTGTCCAACTTGTGACCTTGAGGGGTTTCGCTTTGTTTGAATATTCATAGCAGTGTATGGCACATTTGTATCATTCCTTGAAGATATTGTGAAGAATTTCACATATCCTGATAGATTGTATTTTGAATGAATGAGCAACTCTGAGCGTACTTTTAGCTTAGATACTTTTGGCATCTAAATGAGAAGGTCTTTAAATTGACAATTTGCTCGTGGATGAGCAATCTAAAGTGTGGAAACTTTGATAGACGTCAAAAGTACCTATTTTTCTATAACTTGTTAAGTTGTTTTCTTGTTTAAATTAAGCCTTAAAGAGTGCAATTACGTGTTTTTGTGCTATTTCACTAACAAATTGCAAATGAGTCTTGTGTGGAGTGTTTTGAAGAATGCTACAGGAATGAAGGCCGAAATCAACAAAAAGGGAGCATAAAACCATTGAAAGGAAGAATCAATCCACATGGGAACATACAAAGACCAAACTGGAAACAATAAAAGGAAACGAAATGAAGAATCCACGCCCACGAGCCTCACACGCGTGTGAGCTGGCGTGGAATCTTTCCAGAGAGCTCCCACGCCAGTCCACATGCGTGTGGCAGACGTAGGGCAGCACCAGAAAACCTGCGCGATGTTTTAGTATTTAAGGGGCATTTCAGCTAGGTTTAGAGAGTCTTTTTCACAATTTCCATTCTACACTTTTAGGTTAGGTTTAGATAGGATTAGGGAAGAGGAGAAGCTCTTGGGGGAGAAGAGAACTAGATCTCCATAGCCTTGAAGATCTTTGGGTAACTTCTTACATTAAAGATTGATTCTCTCTTTGGCTTCCTCTTACTTTTCCTTGTTCCTTGAAGTTGTTTGCTTTATATATTGCTCTTGTAGATATGTTTTCCTATTTTGATGCTTTGATGATATTAAAGCCTATGAGAGGCTAATCCCTACGATAGGGGCTAGATTGAATGGATGATTGGTGTTTATGATCTAAATTGATAATGAGTTTGATTTCTTTGGGGAATGTTGAATCTGTGTGTATGTTTTTGTATGATCTTGTTGGATCGAGGGCCCCGATCTCTCCAAGAGTATAGGATCATTTCTTTGGCGAGATATCGCAAAGAGATGTAGCCCACCACTCACATCTCCCGCTCTCAATCTGAGAATATGAGATCCGGAGGGAACTTGTAGACAAGGTGTTTGATAAAATTCCCCAACCGACTGAGGATTGGGAGCTTCAGTGTGACGCCACTCAAGACTATGTGTCGAGCTCCTTCAATTATGACTCAATAGAGATCAATACTCTACTTTATTTCTTTAACCAATCTCCATGACATCTTAGCCCTAATTGCTTTTATTTCCCTTTGTTTATCTCTTTATTGCACTATCCCTTATCCTTTTAACAAATCCTTTTTATCAAAATCCCTTTGATCCATCTTAAGAGTTACTCCAAACCAACCCAGATAGCAAAGCCATATATTCTCCTATTTGTCATCCACGAGAGATACGACACTCGGGGAGCTTATGACTCTTCGTTTTATCACTAACACCCTCCATACCTTCACAATCATCCACTCACCCCATACTAACAAACTTTGTCACATCTCTATTTGAAGCACCCATAGCAAGTGTGTATATAAATATACCAACTTTCTCCACAACTGACATATTCCTAGTAGATTGTAATCTATATTTTGAATATAAATCTTCACATAATTGCTTAAACAAAGCAGAGTCCATTCTAAATACATTTACGCATCGAATAGGATGTCCATTCAAGACTTCTCTCATCCATTCATGTCCTCTGAAAAGTGAAGTCATACAAGGTTCTTTATAAATATATTTATAGTAATATGTTTTGGTTAAAGCAATTGTGGCATACGATGTTATAATTGAACAAAGTGCTTGCCATGCTTTCTCTTTTTTCTTTTCCGTTCCAACTCCATGATGTACCTACTAAATATAAAATGATGAAACCAATATATATTTTAAAATATATAAAGTAAAGCAAAATATTTATAGTTCATACAAAAATTAATGTTCAAAACAGACAAATGTCAAATTGAAATTACAACCAAACACATTGAAATAAAATGAGCATTCACTTGCTTGTATCATGCATATACTTCAACCAAGATTTCCTAGAAAAGTCATCCTCAATATTAAAAAAAAAAATTCCCTATTCAAATCATCCTTAATCAAGCTGAGAGAAAAACACCATAGATCTCCACCTTTTTCCATAATACCATCAGTAACCATGCGGTTAACAACACTTGTTGCTGCAGCAAGACTAACACTTGTACTACTTTGAGTATTCACAGTGCTATTAGATATTAAAATGTCTAGTGCCCGATTTGAATTTGAAATCAAACTATCCAATTGATTAGAAAGTTTAGTTGTTCCTCTTGATTGTCTCCCCTTACGCTTCATTTGAGTGGGTTTACGACCAATATTTTGAGTTTCTGCAAATTTTCTAACATTATTACCTTGAGATTGCCTAGGTACTTGAGTGCCACTAGCATCCTGGTTACCACTACAATTATTCACCTCACTCATGAAATTATTCCAAAATGAGGACTCATCTACCTCCAAGTCATGCAATTGAGAAGAATGTTGGTTATCCTGAGAATATAACATATCTTCAAATCCTTACCTAGTTCTATTCTCTTCTTCACTTTACATATTTTCTTCCTCAATATCCACAGGTTGCACTAATTGAGGATCCATAGTGGGTGCAACACAACCTTCACCATTTGCATAGCTATCTTCAAATAACTTAGATCACAAATCGTCCATTATAGGATCTATGGATTTATTACGAAATTTTTTATACTTTGGGTTTTCCTACAAAAGAAATTAAAAGAATAAGTTTACAATCAACACCAAAATATAATTATGTTTTAATCTTAAAAATCTATAATACGAACTTTGATTTTTTTCTCGCACCATTCATCGGAGCCACTAATCTTATGTGTACTAGGATCCAACCCTAAGCCAGTTTCTTCACGTTTCAATTGCTTCCAAGTTCTCCATTCCTTTTCATAGCATCCCACTTATTCTTTAAACTTCTATGTGTAATTTTTCGTTTGGCGGTAGCTTCAAACTCTTTTTTAATTTCTTTCCATTTCATTAACCCACGCCCATGCTTTCGAATATATTGGATACAAATCTCACAAAAGAGCACCACGTACTCGTTGGTCCACCTAAAATTCTCTCCATCCATATTATCATTTGTTGAAGCCATATTGCTAATTTAGAAATAACAATAATAATAATTTAGTTTAATGAGGCTAAACACATCAAACAATCCAAATAATCCAATTTAAACAAGCATTAGTAGTTGAATACTTGAGTAGAAATAAAAAAAAATAAAAAAAATTTAAAAAAAAAACAAAAAAAAAAAAGAACAAAACAAAACCCAAATCCCGCCATAATAAATCAGTACCATACGACAAGCAAAAAAAAACAAGTTTGAATTGGATATTGGATAGCCAGCAAGGGAAAAAATAATAATCTATTCAATACATGCAAAAAAAAACAAGTTTGTTTCTTTCTTTTCAAGTTTGAATTTGAGATTGGATAATACATGCTTACGGATATGCAATATGAAATACAACACAATATATACAAGTAATACAACCAAATGAAATATACATACCTATGGTGATGCTTTTTGTGAATGAAGATGAAGGGGACTGCCGTGAAACTTACAGAGGAGAGGAGATAAAGGGTTTTAATTGGGAAGGGTAAAGGATGTCATTTATTTAAAATAATAAGGTTAAATATGAGAAAAAAATTAGGAAGCTACTAGTTTATTTTTAAACGCTAACTTAGGTAGCGTTCCAAAATAAGCTTTTATTTTAAGCTAAGAGCTTATTTTGGGAACATTACCAAACAGAGCTTATAGCTTTTTAGTAGCTTAAAATAAGCTATAAGCTCCTAAATAAGCTCTGCCAAACAGACTCTTAAATGTTAAAGGTGATTATAAGGTTACTTATTACCATTAATACATTGATGATAACATTATCATTATGGTTTTATTTATAAATCCTGAATTATTTCCAATTATGCATATGTGGCAATGCTTTAGATATAAAAAAAAATTAGGCAATTGACTATTGTCATTACTGTACATTTATTCCATAATTCATTCAGTCTTTGAATTATGATTAATGTGATTGCCCATATTTGGTTATGTATGATTCATACTCTTTAGATAGTTTTATGCATTCAATCACATTAAATGCATAATATTAAATTTAATTATGCAATTGGGTTTGAGAAATTTTGATTTACAATTAAGTTTAATTATGTAAAGGGAAAATTGTAAAAAATGCCACTCTATAATATGCCAATTATCAGTGTCACTCCTGAATTATGAGAGGTGTAAATGTTGCCCCTTAATTATCAAAACGTTACACATACAACCCCTCCCTGTAACGGACATGTGGTTCCCTGTTAGTGTACACCGTTATGTCAGGGTAAATGTGTCATTTACTTGTTTTTTAAATTTTTTTCCTATTTTCCCTTTGCTTCCTTTTTCCCCTTTCCCCCCTCAATTTCCAGAATAGAATTTAGCTTTCCCCTTTCCCACTCAATGTTGACAACAAAGGTTACGGCAGAAGCCAAAGCCGACATTTGCATATTTTCTTCCGTTCGTGTGTTTGTTCGCCGACAACAATAAACTTTCTTGGTAGTGTCTTCTTCTCTTCTTCTCTTCTTCGTCGGATTGTTCAAAACCATAACCCCAACCATATCCTAAATACTCATTTACTACAGAGCAAATTGGAAGGAAATTGAAGCTTGGAGTATGCAATAATGACTAGCCGAAGGTTATTTGGACTAACTACTACACCTAAATGTAAGTATTAAATTGAATAATAGTACTTTAATAGGAATACGAAGGTTGTTGTCTGACTTGTCATAAATAGTTGTACTGTAATTGTTGGGACCCCCTTAACAATTTGTTGTTGTCTGGTTTGTATGATAATTTATTGAACATGTGTTTTGGTTGTCTGGATTATCCCCATGTGTGTAGGTCCCAACACTGTGTGAATTAGGCTTTTTATATTATGCCCATATTAGTTCAAAATTGTTGTTTTTTTCCTGTGCACATAGATTAAAGGTACATGTGGTCCCCAATACTTTGTGTTGCTAAAAAAATATGTCGGTTTAGTGAAATTGAGCTTTGTTGTTGTGGTCCCAGTAGTTTGACTTGAAATTAATGTACTTATGTGTTGCTTTCTTTACTGCCAGATGATGAGCTAGATAGTACACTCTCAAACTGTATTATGGCGGAGATCTAGTGCTAAAACCTAGAGTTCAATATAGGAATGGTAGAATTGAGTATTTTGACATCTTCTCTGCTGAAGAAGGTAGCGTTTTAGAATTAAGAAAATTGGTGAAAAGTTTAAAGTTTAGTGATAAGAAGGTTAAGTTTTGGTTTAAACATGGGTCTAAGAGTTATCCAAAAGTGAGACAGATTAAAACAGATGCTGAACTATTGAGTATCATGTATGAAATTCCCAAAAATAAAGAAGTTGAAATGTATGTAGAACATGTAGTAGATAACCAGTGGGACTATGAGGTAGAGGCATAATGGTATATTTCAGATGAGTTATGGGTGCAATCTGAATGTAATGTTCCTTTACAAGATTGGGAATTTGAAGTTGGTGAAGGTTCTAATAATGGTTGGACATTTTTAGACAATCTGATTGTGAATGCTACTATGGATGCCTCTATGAATGTGAATGCCTCTGAGAATGCTGCTGTGAATACATCTGTGAATGTGAATCCTTCTGTGGATGGTAATGTTAATGCTACTGCAATTAGGGTGTCTAAAATCATAAAAAAGAGTTAATTCCATCAATGGTCCTCCGACTATGTTGATTTTCAAAAATTAGTCCCCGACTTTCAATTTGGACAATTTAGGTCCCTTGACTTTCAAATTCTTTTCAATGCTGGTCTTTTCGTCAAATTTTGGTTAAGTTGAGGTCAAATGATGGTGTAAAATTGTCCGTTCACCTATTTAGTGCATTATTACTCGTATTTCTCCTATCTTATATGTTGTATATATGAGTATAATCTCAGTCGAAGTCTCAATCGAAGCCATATAATCTCAGTCGAAGTCTCTTCAACTGATATTATATTCATATATATAGCATATATGACAGGAGAAATACGAGTAATAATACACTATACAGGTGAACGAACAATTTTATCCCTTCATTTGACATCAACTTAACCAAAATTTGATGAAAGGACCAACATTGGAAAGAATTTGAAAGTCAATGGACCTAAATTGTCCAAATTAAAAGTCGGGAACGAATTTTGGAAAATCAACATAGACGGAGGACCATTGCTGGAATTAACTCTCAAAAAAAACAAACAAAGAGTTTTAGATAATGGGGAAGAAAATGATCTTGTACATTCTGAAGAAGAGTTGAGAAGTTTGTGTTCATCTAACTCAAACATTGAGCTATTTAAAACATCAAATGTTTTTCATGAAAAAGATATTGAAAAAGAAGGATTCAAGTTTGTTGTTTGCATGATATTTAACAGTAGTGATGAGTTCAAATGGGCTGTAAAATGTCACCAAGCACTTAGGAAAAGAGATAACAAATTCACTAAGTTTGAACCAGCTAGAATTACTATTGTATGTAAGGATGACAACTGTAAATGGAAGATGTATGCTTCAAAGAGTAACTCTAGGAGCCTACTGAGCAACTAAAGTTATATTCCAGACCATACATGTGCTGTTCAAAATGATATTAAGAATGTGAATACTGGTTTTCTTGCTAAGTACTATCAAGATGAGTTCAAAACTGTTGATGATTCATTCAATAGAGTTCAGTTTCAACAAAAAAGTGAAGAAGCAATTTAATTGTGTCATATGTAAACATCAATCATGGAGGGCTAAGAGATTGGCACATAAGGAAATATATGGGGATGATCACAAACAATTTGAAAACCTTTAGGATTACTGTGAAGAGTTAAGGAAAAGCAATCTAGGAACAATTGCAAAAATGAAACTTGATGGGTATTACAAAATCAATGGTAGTTCAAGGTTTATGAGGTTTTATATTTGTTATGCAGCATGTAGAGAGGGATTTCTAGCTGGTTGTAGGCCTTTCATTTGGTTGGATGGATGCCATCTAAAGGGGTGCCAAAAGGGAGGCCAATTACTAACTGCAATTGGTGTTGATGCGAATAATGCAATGTTCTCAATTGCATTTGCCATTGTAGAAGGGGAACTTAAAGAGATATGGGCATGGTTTCTGAAATTGCTAGACCAGGATTTGAACATTTCAGAAAATCCCAATGCTTGGACCATCGTCTCGGACAAGCAAAAAGGTTTGTTGCCTGCTGTGGAGGAACAATTGTTAGGGGTAGAACATAGGTTTTGTGTGAGACATATGCATGCTAATTTTGTTAAAGATGGATTCTCTGGGCAGTTATTAAAGCAGAATTTGTGGGCAATTTGTAGAGTCACTAATGTACCTGAATACTTGACTAGAATGGAAGAGTTGAGGAAGCTAAATCCCAAAGCAACTGATTGGGTTTCTGCTAGGGAACCACATCATTACAGAAGGGCATTTCTTTACCTCTTTTCCAAATTGTGATATTCTATTAAACAACCTATGTGAATCATGGAATAGTTCAATCTTACAGTTCAGAGATAATGGAATTATGACAATGTGTGAAAACATTATGGTATATCTAATGGTGAGGATGCAACAAAACAGAGACAATATGAAGAAACATCCTTTGAAGATCTATCCCAAGATAATGAAGTTGGTAGAAGAGGCCAAAGACAAGTCCAATCACTGAACTGCCTATAGGTCAAAGGATGATGTGTATGAAGTAGAAGATTGTTATGGAAGGAAATATAAAGTGGATTTAAGCCAATATCATTGCTCATGTAGAAGATGGGAACTCACAGGTATGCCTTTGCTTTATTTTCTAATTATATTTAGACATAATGAATATAAACTACAATATTTGTATATTGTCCACAGGTATCCCTTGCAGCCATAGCATTGCAGCCATTAGGAAGAAAGGGTGCATTCTTGAAGAATATGTTAACAATTGTTACAGTGTGGACTCCTACTTGAGATCTTATGAACCAGCCATATTACAGATTACTTCTTCAGAGTTATGTCACAAGACTGGTCTCCCACCCCCACTGTCACCCAAATATAAAGCACAACCAGGGAGGCCAAAAGGAAAAAGAAGAATAGGACTACAAGAATCAGTTGCAAATCAAATTGAAAACAAGGGAAAAGTTGGTGAATTGAAAAGGTGTACCGTCTGTGGAATGAAAGGACAAAACAAAAGAAGATGCAAAGAAAAAGACATGCAGGTTGGAACGGAAAAATCAATTTAAAAGTATCTTAATTAAACCAAATTTAAAACATTTAAAACCTGATTTTTGCAAATAAATTATGCAGGCAATTGAGGAAGAAGCAGCAACAACAACTGGAGTGGATGAAGGTGCCCAAGCAGAAGCAACAACTGGAGTAGAGTAAGAAGTAGAACTACAAGATGTTGTTGTTGAAACTCAAGTGCCAACATATGTACTAGATGAAATGGTAAGTTGATGTAGAGGATAACATTCAAACAGTTTTTGCTTAATGCCTACAAAAAATGTGCAGGACATGATGAATTCTCAACCAAGTCAGAATGTTGGAAATCAGGAACCTCAAGTATCATATTTCATTTCATCACAGATGGAACAACTTCCAGCACCAGACAATGTCATTAGGAGGGGGGAGAATTTGAATTATGCCAAACTTTGGCAGTATTTTGTGATTAATTTAGATGAATGCACAACTTCTGATGAATTATGCCAAATTGTGGCAGTTTTTGTGATTAAAATAGATGAATTATGCCAAATTGTAGCAGGTTGTGCTTTTCATGAATTATGTCAAACTTTGACAGTATTATATTGTGTACTTTTGTATTTGGTAGTATCAACTCTACTTTGTGGCTTTTTACTTTTGTACTTTGTGACTTTTTGCTTTTGCACTCTTGTCTCTTATGTGCATATGGACAACACATTATGCTTTAGAACAAGGATTTTTTAAACAAAATTATTAGACAACAACATGAACAAGAAATAATAATATGCAAATCACCATAAACAACTCCATTTTTTCATTCAAATACAAAATAACTTACATCATCACCTACTACACTTTCATTTTGATCAAGTCTATAATTTGTAGCAAACTACCTCTAAGTTGATACAAAATACAAATAACACTTATTTCAACTGTAAAACACCATCATGTGCAAAAACATATTCCCATATCCCTTTCCAAATTAAGGGAAGTATTAATCCTACTACACTAAATCCCCCCCCTCCCAAAAAAAAAGCATATTTCTACCTCTTTGGTTATTCAAAGTAAATTCCAACCTACTAATCTTTACAGTCAGATGCTGCACCTCAACCTCTTTCTTTTCCTTCTCAATTTCAAGTTTCTGGATTTCATTCTGATGTTTATCCAATCGTTTAAGTAGTCCCCTGATCAAATGTGCTACTCGCTCAGTCACATCGAAATCTAGCCACTGAAAAAACGACAACTTCCATGCCCCTGCAATTATCCCAACACACTTTATTTAGGGTTTATTCATAATTATTTTAAAATGAACATTTGCAATCAGAATTACTTGCACCATGATGAGATTATCAGGAAATTGAATTCATTGAATAACAACTGAATGTTACAATCCTATATGAATAGGAAATATAAAACTCTCCTATAAACTAGGAAGCTAAGTCAATTAAACGTACATCACATAATAAACTAAATACATGACTCTAATATTATTCACACACCCCCTCAAGCACAAGGTTGGCTGTTGACGACATTGAGCTTGTCCCGTAGCGCATTGAACCGCGAAGCTGGTAGAGGCTTAGTGAATATATCTGCAAGTTGTTCCTTCGTAGACACAAAACTAACTTTGAATTCCCCGGAGGCTACCTTGTCGCGGATGAAATGATAGTCAATCTCAACATGCTTCGTCCGAGCATGAAAAACTGGATTAGCAGCCATATACGTAGCCCCCAGATTGTCGCAGGAGTCCCGGAGTGTAGGCCTAGTTCCTTCAGCAATGAGACAACCCAGGTAACCTCGGCCGCTACATCAGCAAGACCTTTGCACTCTGCTTCTGTCGACGACCGTGCCACAGTGCGTTGCTTCCGAGAGAGCCAAGAGATCAGATTCTTCCCAAGATAAACGGCGTACCCACTTGTCGACTTTCTGTCTATCGGACACCCAGCCCAGTTAGAGTCCGAGAAAGCGTGGATGTCTGCTGAAGCCGATTTCGAAAGGAGCAACCCATAGTCAACTATACCCTTGACATATTGCAACACTCGTTTAAGTAGAGTCCAATGATCGTCGGTGGGGGAGTGCATGAACTGGCATAGGCGATTAACCACAAAGGACAAATCTGGGCGCGTGATCGTGAGGTACTGAAGAGCGCCGACCAGGTGACGATACTGTGTTGGATTGTCAAAAGGATTATCGGATGGAGATACAGCTTGTGTGACCGCAGTTGGGGTAGATAAGGGCTTACAATCAGAGATCCCTGCGCGAGTCAAAATGTCAACCATATAGCGCCGTTGTGACAGAACAAACCTTGTGTCCACAAGTATAGTTTCAATACCGAGAAAGAACGCTGGCGAGCCCAAATCTCGAATTTTGAAGGCAGTAGATAGGCGTCGAAGTAGTCCATCGACTAAAGTAGTGTCGTTACCCATCACGATTATGTCATCCACGTAAACCAGCAGGAAGACTCCGGAGGTACCAAGAGTGAAGTGGAATAGAGATACATCTGTCTTTGACGCACAAAATCCTGAAGATAGTAAGAAATCGTGCAGCCGTTTGAACCATGCCCGCGGAGCTTGCTTGAGTCCATACAGAGACCGTTGCAGGTGACACACATAGTCAGGGTGAACAGGGTCCTCATAACCGGGAGGCTATTTCATAAATACTGTTTCAGATAAGTGACCGTTGAGAAATGCATTGTGAACATCCAGCTGATGTAGCATCCACTCATTTGAGACTACAAGAGAAAATAACAAACGAACCGTAGTGGGTTTAACCACGAGACTGAAAGTGTCAAAAAAATTCTCACCGGCGACCTGGTTGAATCCTTTGGCGACCAGGCGAGCTTTGTAGCGCTCTATTGTCCAGTCGGCCTTATGCTTTGTGCGAAAAACCCACTTGCAGCCAATCACATTCATGTCAGGCTGTGGAGGTTTTAGTTGCCACGTGTTGTTGTGTAGGAGCGCATTAAACTCCTGATCCATGGCGTCACACCACTGTGGATGTCCAACTGCTTGGGAATAGCAAGTTGGGTCCGGAGATACCGTGAGAGCATAAAATTGCTCATTTGAGCCACGAGTCATGTGACGCAACCGCATGGTATGCCCACGGTCTTGAGCAGTTGCCCTAGTGCGTCGAGCCTGAGCTGTGGTAGAGGCAGCCTGTATTGTTAAGACTGGCGGAGCTTGAGCTAGAGGTTGATCTGATTCTGCCGGTGTTGCAGTGACCTCTTGGCGGCACACTACAGGACTAGTCCCCTACGGGGAACTTGAGTCCAGCGATACCACTTTTTCCTGTTTGAGCAAATCTGAAAAAGGAAACACTGATTCGTCAAACCGAACATGTCGGTAGATAAAGATTTTCCCAGTGACGGGATCCATGCAACGGTAACCCCTATAGGACGGAGGGTAACCTATGAAGACACATGGTGTCGACCGGAACTCTACCTTGTGCCAGTTATAAGGCCGAAGTTAAGGGTAGCATTTGCACCTGAAGACTCGAAGAAAGGTGTACGCGGGTGGTGTTTTATATAAACGGTAGTAAGGACTTTCAAACTGCAACACAGACGAGGGAAGATAGTTTATTAAATAAGTGGTTGTTTCAAAGGCCCAATCCCAATACTTTAATGGGACTGAACTTTCAGCTAGAAGGGCTAACCCTGCTTCGACTACATGCCGATTGCGACACATGATTGCCTATGCACAATCCCTAGACTTTCAAATGTCTTATGTAACCGGCGGTATTCACCCCCTAAATCCGATTGTATGCATTTGATAGAACACGAAAACCGGCGTTCTACCATCACACGAAACGAGTCAAAAATTTTATAAATGTCAGATTTTACCCGTAAGGGATAAAACCAGCAAAAACGAGTACAATCGTCAACGAATAGAATAAAGTAGCGACTACCGGAAACAGAAATAACGGGCGCGGGGCCCCAAATGTCAGTATACAAAAGATCTAAAACATTAGAACTTGAATAAGCAACCCTATCTAGTGGAAAACGACTGGATTTCCCAAGCTGACAGGCGGAGTATATCTGCGGCGAACTGACGTTATTTGTTGTGACCGGGAGATTATGAAGAACACGATTGAGGACTTGCGTATGTGGGTGACCCAACCGGCTGTGCCAAACAGTGGAGGAGGCTCGAGCACTCAAGAAAGCTAATTTATGACGGGGAACGGATAACATGTATAACCCGCCAACGGTCGGTCCTTTAAGAAGAACCGCCTTGGTGGTGCAGTCCTTGACAACAAAAAAAGACTTGTGAAACTCAAAGAATACATCATTTTCAGAAGTAAAACGATGTACAGATAATAACGGAACAGATAATTGTGGCACATGTAAGATATTTGTTAAAGATAGGGATTTAGATTTAGTAGAAAGTGTTGCATGGCCCACACTGGAAATACCTAGACCTGCTCCATCTCCAACACGTAAAACATCACCGCCATTATAGTCATTCGAATTAGCCATCATCGACGAGTCAGGTGTAGCGTGTGTCGTCGCTCCAGTATCGGTATACCAGATATCCACAGCAGGCACGGTGGCGGCATCTCCAGCGACAGCGATGTTCGCTTGTGCTTATGGTTCGACGGCGTATCTCCGGAAGCAGTGGACTGTCGTGTGGCCATGCGAACGGCAAATCTGGCATCGCGGACTGTTCCCGCGACCTTGCCATCGGTCGTTCCTGCCACGAACATTGTGGCCTCCCCTCTGGCCGCCGTTCTGTCCACCTCGGCCACCATCGCCATTCTGTCGGCGCCCTCTGCCCGCATACAGTGCGGCCGGTGCTGCTCCTGGAATGGCGTCTCGCCGGAAGCTGGTGCGACGTGGATGGTTGCCGGTGGACACGGATTAATGCCATCCACGAATCTGAGCAGGCCATGGCCTCGGAGGAAAGGCACGAGCTGCGTGCACCAGAAGAGGAAATTGCGTGTGTTCAATTTAATTGACACGAAATGATGAGCTGCGGAAAGGGAATTGTTTGCGGTGGTGGGGGTAACGCCGGCAGCGGAAACCGTACGCTCAGATGAGTTGGTGGACATTGTTACGGTGATAGAGAAAAGGTAGGGAGCCTAACACTAACTGATACCAGATGAGATTATCAGGAAATTGAATTCATTGAATAACAACTGAATGTTACAATCCTATATGAATAGGAAACATAAAACTCTCCTATAAACTAGGAAGCTAAGTCAATTAAACGTACATCACATAATAAACTAAATACATGACTCTAATATTATTCACAACCATATCTTTGACATGCTCGATATCTCTTTCCTGCATTCGCATAGCTCCAATACATTTTGACGGGTGCAGGAAGACCACAATGACAACGTATCTCCTCCATTGGTGAACATGAAAAGCTTTGGCTTCCCCCAGACATATCTTTAGGATTTCATTAATTAGGGTTGTTTAAGGAGAAGAGAAGAAGAAAATAGGAAGAAGGACAAACCTGGTTGACGATGGCCAGAGAATAGGAATGGAGAATAGAGGCTCTGGTCTTCAATCGTGTTCTGTCGTAGCAGGAGCCAGGGTTTTCAATCGGCAAACTCAAATGAGGAAGGGAAAGGGAAAATATAAAAAGAAAAGGGAAAAACAAGTAAATTACATATTTATCCAGACATAACGGTGTACACTAATAGGGAACCACAGGTCCGTTATGGGGAGGGGCTATATGTGTAACGTTTTGATAATTGTGGGGCAACATTTACACCTCTCATAATTCAGGAGTGACATTGATAATTGGCATATTATAAAGGGACATTTTTTTACAATTTTCCCTTATGTAAATTTGGTCTATTTCTCATAAATTTGGTGTGATGCATTAAAACATTTTGTGATGGGCTTAAAGTTTGAAATTTCAAAGTATATTTCCATTATGTCATTATTCAAAATGCTAGTTCCCTTTTTTGGTTTGGATTCATTAGTATTTGAATATTAATTTTATACTTTGAAAGCTCATATTAAAAATTGTTTTAAGTAGTGCAATTTGTTTGGAATATATGAGTTTAATGTTTAATTTTTTTAAGCATATTTGTCCTAAGCATAATATTTTGTTTTAAATTATGCAATATTTTTATTATGCCTTTAGCAATGCATAAATTTAGGATTGAATTATGTTAGTTTAAGTTGGGCTTATGCATAAACATTAGTTACGGTAGTGCCTGGATTTAAGCACATTTGGCCCGTTGATTTAGTTCACCAATGTAAGCTTTAATCATAGGTGAACCATGCAGTTTTTTGGTGTATACCCTACAATTTTTACGTTTATACCCCTAAACAATTATACATTGAGTGCATATGAATTGATGAGGCATACTAGTTTTATGGCCATGACTTAAGAACATCTTGTATCACTAGTCCCCTTAAATATTATATATTTGGATTTTTTTCCATCACGATCTGATATAATCTGTTTGTTAAAATTTTAAAGTATTCATTGCCTATGTGATTTGATTTCAGTTCATTAAAGAATAGACATAGCATCTTTAATTTACTTATTTCTCTTAAATTTCAATCAAGTATGAATGATTAAAAGCTACTTATTTTAAAAAAAATTGAAAACCAATATAGTAGTGCATTAATATTATTGCAAAAAGAGTAAAGTATAAAAATCCCTAGTAGGACTCTTTGCAGGTATGTTTATATTGTTATTATTTTTGTGGCTTTTGAAGTACTTGATGAACTATATTGAGTCTAGGAATAAAATATTCTCTAACATAGCACAATTAGTTCGAAGTTCAGTCAATGCAATAAAATATATTTTTTAATTTATAATTATTTAATTTCAGTGAGTCACATTAAAAAGTATTTTTAATTTACTCTAAAAATAATGAAAAATAATGAAAAATAATTCTTTCAATTAGCTTATTTAAACTTTTGAAACCAATTGATGAGTTCAGACAATATGAAAG
>NXFB01000200.1:177913-190170 GCA_002525835.2 Ipomoea batatas | reverse complement strand
CTTGTGTTATACTATTGAATATAGGGTTATAAAATTGTGAATATAGAGTTCTAAAATTGTGAACATAGAGTTCTGTAATTGTGATTTGTGAATATAGAATTCAAAAAATATGAATATAGAGATAAAAATTGTTAACATAGAGTTCAAAATTTGTAAACATACAATTCTAAAATTATGAATATAAAATTTTAAAATTGTAACGATAAACCTGGATTCACCTTGCAAGGTGGACTCGAGTCAATGACATAACAACCAGGTTGGGAAGTACTCCATCTGTCCCATTTTATTTGTCCTACTTACTATTCATCGGTCAAACCAACTCTTTATTATTTGTTTATTTTCTTTATTATTTTCTACTTATTTTAAAATTTAATTCTTTGTGTTTAATAGTACTTTTAGTTTAGTTTCTAAATATATAAATTTTGTATATTAATGCTAAACTTAATATTATGAAAATTTGAATTAAAAATAACTCCAGTCAAGGCTCGTTAACCGAACCAGACACATAAAATGGGACGGAGAGAGTAATAGAAGTAAAATATGCTTAAACCTCATAATACTAATGCTCGTAGGCCTTGGATGGTAGGGTCCTAATTACAACTATCAATTGGAGTTTTGGACTCATAGAGTAATGTAATTTTGTATATTAAAATAAAAAATTGTGAATATAGAGTTCTACAATTGTGAACATAGAATTCTAAAATTGTGAACACATGTAAGTAATTTAAAAATTTAAATAAAAAAATTAGTCATTATTAATTCGACTAAAGCAAGCCAGCCATTACAATTTATAATGGAAAACAAATCAAATAATCGTAATCAACAATATAACAATCAGTGTTGCAAAAATCCCACCTAGGCGCCGATTAATCCCCGCCTAGGCGCTGGTCGACCGCCTAGCGTATCACATTAAATGGTGGTCTAGGCGGCTGGCCGACTAGGCGACCGCTTAGGCCTAGGCGACCGCTTAGGCCGCCTAAGCTCCTCCTAGGCCGCCAAAGCACCGCCTAGGCCGCTTAGGCGTTGACCGCCTAGACCGACTAGGCACCGACTAGGCCTTCTTGTCGATCGATTAACTATTGTTCTTTTTTTTTAATGGGTTATTTCACTCAAAACAACATCGTTTTGAGCGAAATAATCCTAAATTGTACAAACTTTATATTTTTTTAGGTTAATATTTAATATTTTAGTATTAACTAATAAAGTATTATATAATTTATAATTATTAGTCTTTAAAAAATTAAAAATACTTAAACAAATTTTTAAAAAATAAAAAATAAAATGAAAAAATACATGGACGCCTAGGCGCTGATTAATCCCCGACTAGGCGTCCTAGGCGCTAGGCGCTCCTCGAGCGCCTAGCGATTTTTTCAACCATGATAACAATATAAATACATAATAATACACATCTATGTCAAAAATGAAATCAACCATAATACAAGTCGGAGACAAAATTACTATAACAATGAAAATTTATTAATTACTATTTAATCCCTATTTGGGTGTAGGATTAATTATGCATATTAATTTTGGAAATTATGTTTTAAATAAATTGGTGGTCCAAGGCTCCACGCTCCTGCCACTTGGTGAGCCTATAAAGTTCAAACCCAACCCCTACTTTAATATGGCAAATTATAGCATAGACCAAAGTTCACCATATATTGTGAATTATGGTTCAAGAATTATCCATTTCCATACTATTTATTTCAAATAGGTTGATGACTTTTTTTCAACTTTCAGTCGATTTCCCATAGTGTTACGAAAGAAAAAGAAATACGGCACTGTCTACTGCAGAGTGTACAAATAAATTTAAATGGTGCTTTACGGAGGGTTATGATCATTTTTTTTTTAAAAATATTTGGTTGAAAGTTTAATTTTTAAAATCTTTTTATATTTAATTATTTTCTTGAAAATAAATATATTATTTGTTAGTAGTAGTAGTGAAAATAATAAATTGTTTGAAAAATATATTAGTAGTAGTGGTGGTGGTGATGTGGGTGTGCTTCAGAGACTACATTGTAACAGAGTCAGTAGTACTCAAAAATAAAATATCTTACCATTAAAAATTTAAGAAGCTTTTTTTGCTAAATTAAACTTTACAATAAATATTTTTTTTGACTTTTTTTTTAAAAAAAATAACTAAAATGAAACAAATTTAAAAATGACTTTAATGGAATTGTGTTTGTTTTCAAAAAAAAAAGTCAATTTTTAAATTTCCAATCTAGTTTGCTTTTTTTTTTTTTTTTTTTTTTTTTTTTTTTTTTTTTTTTCTCAAAAGTCGCATATAAATCTGTGGGAGTTTTGCGAAAACAGGAGATATAGGGTCAATACTGCGTAACACCCAATCCCAGGATACCAACTGCAATTCTCACGTTTTCTTCACTGGTATAAATAAGCCCACCGTTTCTGTGACCGAACGCGAAATCAACAAAAATCCAAACCCGAAATTCTCGCTCAATTTCTCACCACAGTGAGTCCAAGGCAGCCTAGCTTTCCATCAGGCTTCGCTTTTCTGCCTGAGAATGGCGGCGAAGGTGAAGAGCAGCCGATTGCCGCCGAGGAAAACGACGTTGTCGTGGGCGACGGTGTTCACCGCGCTGATAATGGTTGCCTTTTTCGTTTTAATTATCCTGGCTTTGGGGATTCTCTCGACGTCCAGAGAGTCCCCGAGAGCGCACGATCTCAGCACAATCGCGCGCAGCGCGATGGAGAGGTACTTAACTACTTACTCCTACTATTGTACTCGCGTGAGGTCATGAAATTCGACTCTGATCTGATTGCTTTTGTTGGGAATCGTTGGGTGCAGGGAAGATGATGGCGATAAAGGAGATACGTGGGTTGAAGTGGTTTCCTGGGAGCCTAGAGCCTTTATCTATCATAATTTCTTGGTACATTCTTAACTTCTTTTTTTTGGGGGTTAAATTTAATGATTATGTGTTGCTGTATTTATATTAATTTGGGCTGTTAATTGTTATGACATTATACTTTAGGGCATTTAGTTCTGGTAATCTAAGGTAATCTGAGTCTGGTTTCTTTGGTTAAGTTATGAGATTACCTAGTTATATATTACTGCAAAGGTGGTGTGGCGGTGATGTGATTACCATATTTTCTTAGTTAATCTTAGATTAACTTGAATTATTTTAATTAATAATCCTTATATAATAATAATAATAATAATATAATAATAATAATAATATAATAATAATAATAATAATAATAATAATAATAATAAAATATATGTTTATATAATCAAATATACATGTATATATTTATATTATGTATTTATTTTTGTAATATTTAAACATTGATATACATTCATATATATATAGAATTCAGTTCGCGGTGCTGCTGTAGATCTACTCAGGTGCTGTAGATCTACTTGTGTGGTGGGAGGAGAGCCATTAATCTTGCCAAAATCAACGTTCAGGATTAACAACGTTTAAAAAAAATGTAACGTGTGGCATTGGTCATTTTTCATATGGGTCAAACTTAAAATGCCTAGGGGTTGTGAAAGAAAGTAACACCTCAAATAGTATAGAATTGATATAGAATTGAGTAAAGGATTGAGTATAGGTTTGAGTACTAGTTGTTATACGTGTATTTTTTGTTTTTGTTTTTGTTTTTTTTTTTTTTTGGTTTTTTTAAATTTTCAATGATGTGAGTCGTTGATCTAGATTTGATCAACGGCTCAAATTTAACCGCACCTTCGCATCTGAGCAAGTTTCTGCACCAGAACTGAATGTGTCCATGTGAAAGATGCGGTAGAATGATAGTCATTGATCTTGCTAAAATCAACCGTCCAGATTGAACATAGATTAAAAAATAATTTGGTCTTTTTACCTTTAGGTCAAACTTAAGGTCCGTGGTTTTCCTTCTTAGGTCCGTAGGTCCGTGGTTTTCCTTCTTAAGGTGTGTGGTTTCTATGCTTAAGGTGCCTCAGTTCTTTAGGTGAGAACCTAAGGTCCGTTTTTGTTGAAACTTAAGGTGTGTCGATCTAAAGTTTTAGGTGTGTGGTTTGCCTTCTTAAGGTGCGTGGTTTGCGTGCTTAAGGTGCGTCAGTTGTTGAAACGTGGTTTTCCTTTTTAAGGTGTCTGATTTGTATGCTTAAGGAGCGTCAGTTGTTGAAACTTGTGCGCCATTTTAAAACTTTAGGTGCATGATTTGTGTTCTTAAGGTGCGTGATTTGTATACTTAAGGTGCGTCATCTTAAATTTTAAGGTTAGGTGCGTCAATTCTACACTTAAGGTGCGTCCTTTTAAACTTACATTCCCAAAATCTCACATTACCTTCCTGGAGGTAATCCTATTACCTTGGATAATCCAAGATTCTGTGAAGCAAACGCCCCCTAGGTGTTAACAACGTTATCCAATCCTTGTTTCTATACACTTCTCTTCACTTTGTAGTTCATACCACACTTTTTATGAAACTAGAAAATGACAGTTGCAGTGTGGGATTTCACATTCTCTTGTGGGCTTGAAGCATGGTCTTTCCACTTAATGCGCCTATCTTGTCCTTCCATCTAATGGGCCTAGCCCTCTACAATCTTGTTGGGTTGGGGTGTGAGGGCCTTGGGATGGTCTCACACAAGTTTTTGCCCACCTTATCATAAGTTTGTCAACTCTTTCTTCAGTTTTAAATTTTTAATGGCATTCAAAGAAGACCAAGCTTTTTATTCTGGCCTCTTTTCTGAATTTCTATGCAAAATTAGAAGATATTGAGCCAAGTGAGATTCATAAGAGAAATTTAGTTGCTTGGGATGCAATGATCATGAGTGAGTATTTGAGACTTGATTTGACTAATCAGGCGCTGTGGGTTGATTCAAGGGAGTGTAGAAGGCTGGTGTTTTGCCTTGTAGGGTGACATCTGTGGGTGAATTCTTCATTTGTGCTGTGCGGGCATGATTATTGATTACATTGATAAGAAGGCAATTCAGAACGGTCTTGACTCTTGAGGTTAATTCTAGTCTATATGTATGCAAAGTGCAGATGTACTGAAATGTCGAAAGAAATATTTGAAGCAATGCCTGTAGGGAGTAACTTTAGGCCTAATAAAACCTTGAGAAAAGATCTTCAAGTTTTTGGCCATAGAATAAGAGATGGAGATGGGAAGAGGTAGAGAACTGAGTACAGAGGAAAACGTTGAGTGGCTAAATAAAAAATGTTAAAAGCTGATGACTTTTGGGGGGTTAACCTCTAATTTTATTTGGAAACCTGTTTAGAAATTCTTTGGATTTCTTAATTTGATAGCTTGATTGTTGCTAGTACAAGTTTAAGTTTATATATTTTCAAATTTTCATTTCTAATGCATACCATTTTGTTATTTTCTTTGTCAGTCAAAGGATGAATGTGAACATTTAATTAGCCTTGCTAAGCCCAGTATGAAAAACTCAACGGTTGTCGACAATGAAACTGGCAAGAGCAAAGATAGCAGGTGAGCATCCGTGAACACTTGTGCATACATGTGTGCCTAAGTTACACTTAGGCGATGTTTCTTTTGGGCTTACTATTCCCCTCTTCCTGTCAGGGTGCGGACAAGCACGGGAACATTTCTAACCAGAGGAGGTGATCAAGTAATCACTAACATCGAAAAAAGAATTTCACATTTCACTCACATACCTGTAGGTAAGCAGTTTGACAAAAGCACGGTAACTATTTGAATGTGAATAATGTTGTATGTTTTGGTGCCCGAGCAACTTAGCCTTCCAAATTAATAATCTGCTCTTGAACTTTGAAGAGTAATTTTGAATCAAACCCATACGATGTTTTGAATCAAATTCATATGGTGTCTCCAGAGCTCAGTAAGAGTTGAAACTACCTTACCTTAATGGGATTATTGTGTGACAGTGCTTCTCTCGAGCATCCCTAATTTCTACGATGGCCATGAACTTGAAATGTACAAACTGTCTCTTGTGCTTATGCAGAAAATGGCGAAAGCCTTCAAGTTCTCCACTATGAAGTGGGCCAGAAGTATGAACCCCACTATGATTACTTTGCTGATGAGTTTAATATTAAGAATGGGGGTCAACGAGTGGCCACGCTTCTCATGTACCTGTAAGCAAATTTTCTTGCACGGTATATATACTCGATGTTTCTTTCAATTTTGGATAGGATTTTCTTATCCTCCCTTTCCTTCTTACTCTGCAGGTCTGACGTTGAAGAAGGAGGAGAAACAGTTTTCCCTGACGCCAAGGGTAATGTTAGTGCCGTCCCTTGGTGGGATGAGCTATCTGAATGTGGAAAAAGCGGATTGTCTATAAAACCAAAAATGGGCGATGCATTGCTTTTCTGGAGCATGAAACCAGACGCAAGTCCAGATCCATCCAGTTTGCACGGTGAGTAACCGAGAACAAAACCGCGTTATTGACACCAAGTCTTGTAAATGTAGTAGTTCTGTCAAGTCGACGGGCACTTGACTGGATCAATAAACGATATCTGATTCTCATATCTTTTGACAGGTGGTTGTCCCGTTATAAAGGGTAACAAATGGTCATCTACAAAATGGATGCGCTTCCACGAGTATGAATTATAAACCATGCAAACGGTAAAATTCTTTAACAAGATACACGCTAATATTGTAGATGACAATCGTGCCTGCTAGCGTAATATGGTTACTGTGTTTACAGTTTGACAGGTATCAAGAGAGCCTTCTTCTCAACTCCTTTCATGGCTTCAAGTCTCTTAACACTCTTATAGCTACAGAAAACCGGCAATAGGGTAGGGGATAGAAACAGAAAGACCAAACTTAAAGCATATATATAGTGTACAATTTTTACTATGTTTTCCACGGAGCCCTTTCATGTTGTCATTTAAAGCATATAGTGTACAATTTTTAGTATGTTTTTTCTGTTTTTGGTGATGCATCTGTCTTTCCTGCTTTTTCAAATGGGTTGGGTTTGGGTAGGGCAAATCTTGGATTGGTAGATGAAATGACAGTTTTACCCCATCACAGACCAAGCTCTCATAGAGAATAATTTCGCTGTATTTCAATTTATTGATCTTGATTGAGTGGTATTTTTATCACAGCAATCCAACAAATTCAGGTTGACCATTCACGCTATTATTCACATTAACATTAAATGACCTTAGTTTTTCCCATCCAATCAACTTCTCATATTTAAGCTTAACATTGTGCCTTGATAAGGATGGAATCAGAGCTAGGACAAATTCAAAATGGAGTAAAAGTATTAATTACAAAATATAAAACATAATTAATTAAATAAAATAATTCAAATAGGAAACATATTATAAATTGTACATAATTTTTATTGATAAATACTTTTCTTTGAACACGATAACACACAACAAAAAAATTTTAAACTACATTAAATAGATGCTTTATAGAAAAGTAGACTTTAAAAAAAAATATTTTCGAATCACCAAACATATTTCATATCAATTAATTAATCAATTTAAATAATTATTACCACGTATAGCACATTATAACTGCCACAAATAATAATAATAATTTTCAAATTTTGATCAAGATTGCGAAAATCACTAGGCATTCCTTCGGCACATTATAAACTATTTAATACTTTAATAGTTAGTATATTAAGTATATAGGTAGTATTTTTTTTTCCTGAGTACCTTTTTAATTTTTTTTAATAAATCAAATTTGTTCTCTTTTTTTTTGTCCTTCCCTCCCATTTTCTTTTTTCCTAATCACATTTACAAAAATTCCTCAAAAATCGCAAAAAAAAACAAAACAAAACAAAAAAAAACTACTACTAAGGATCCTCTTAGTAGTAAAGTTTTTTTTTTTTTTGGTAGTTTTGAGGAGTTTTTGTAAGTGTGATTATGAAAGAAAATATGGGAGTGAATAGAAAAAAAACAATTCTGATTTAAAAAAAAATGAATAAAAGATCTAGCGCTTGTAACGCACTCATTGGGTGCATGTGTGATAGCCACTCACGGCGTGCGAGACTGGAGTAAATGGACCGTGGGTCCCACTTTTCTTAAAGAACCTTCTTTTGTAAGAGTTCATTTTTCTTTCTCTCTCTCTCTCTCCACCACGTAGGCACTTTTTCTCTCAAAAACCGTGAAAAATTCTCTTACTAGTTACTAAGGTTATTACCCTCTTTTTCTTTCGTCCCTATCCCACGAGCTCTTGTAGGCGCGTCAAGCGCACCATTCGTGTCCAGAGGGACTACGTGCATTAATACCTCCTTTCTTTTGACAACTTTTTTTTTTTTCTCACCTTCCTTTTTTTAGTGACTTGCTAAAAGAAAACTAAGAAAAAATTGGAACACTCTCATATGGAGGGGAGTTGGTTCGAGTCTCAGTAGAAGCAACTATTGACTCTTTGTGCATCAATAGGTTGAGAAAGTACCTATGAACAGAAATTACATTGTAACAGAGTCACTAGTACTCAAAAAAAAAAAATTAAACGGTCGAGGATATTCTTATTATTAATATATACTATGTATAAAATATCTGGTGAGAAAGCTGCAGTTCAGTAGCCGAGTTTGTTGGGATCCGGCGGATCGGAGGACAAAACAGCAGAGAGGATCGAATCGGATGACCTGGCCTGGGATCATGAGTTAAACGTCAAATCCAAGAACACAGTTTTGTGCGGTTATTCTTTCCAGTTTTTCCAAGATTCATTCACAATTCTAGACGGCGGTGGCAACTGGCAACTGGCAACTGGCAAGGACTGTACTACTTTTCCACATGAACCACCTGCCACTTGTTCAAATCTCTTATATTGCCTACCTTTACTCCAACCACAAATCGGTCCCTAAACCTTAATAAAGTCATCAAACAATTACTCCCTAACAACTATCCCTATTTATTACTTGTTGGAATAAAAAATCTACACCAAATAATGATACAAATTCTACATTCCTTAATAACTTTGAATTTTTAAAGCTTTCAAAATTTAACTCAAGTTGATTTTTTCTTTTTCTATTTCTTTTTTTTTTAATAAATACATTATAAACAATTCATATAAATAAATAAATATATATTTCCTGGCCTCCTTCAAATTCATATAATTAAATCTGTTAGCTCTCCATCATCACTAAGATACGATAATATATCTTTATATTTATTCAAAAAAAAGTGTTTGTAAGAATTTTGTATTTTTATATTATATTTTATTATTATTATTTTTGCATATTATTGCTTTTGTTGGTGGGTGCAGGTTTTTAGATTTTTGTGGCCCGTTCTTCTAAATAAATGAGGTCATACCAAAAGAGTATCCAAAGAAGAGAATGTGCACAAAAGGCAGGATTTGAACCTCTTATGTCAAATATAAATTACAATAAACTTACATTTTTATCATTTCTCCATTTAGAATCTTTTAATATTGATTGTAAATTTTTTATTTTTTAATGCCTTAATTAGTTTGGTAAAAATTTAAATATTAGGCCCTCTAAAATTTGGGGTCATGTGCTGTAGCCTAGCTTGCGCAGCCCAAAATCTGGCCCTGAGTGGGGGTGGGGCAATCGTTATACCCTGCACCACGGTGCACATAGCAATGTGCACCACGTACGTAAAACGACGTCGTTTTGGTGTTAGCGGACGCGGATAACTCTAGAGAATTCATTATCTATAATTGATAGGGATAAATCTTGGTCTCCCGGACGGTACGTACGGGAGAAGATTGATCGCTGGTAAGGTTGCTTTCCCGGTCTGCTCGCCCATACGGACCCGAGCCCGGTCCGCAGTCAGGGCTTTCACAGGGTTTCGAACCTGAGACCTCGCGCCCGCCCATATGGTTCGCAAGCGCACTAGAGCAGTAGAGGGACCGGTGCATGCCCGCCACGCGTCTTACATGCCGGAAGACCGGAAGCCTCGTCGAGCAGCGCTATAAAAGGAGCATTTAATGCGGGCAGGAGGACTTTTGGCTATTTCCTCAAAGATAGTAGCTAAAGAGACCGGGAGCCTCTGACCCACTGTCACGTAGCTCGGTCTCCCTTAGGGTATCATACCTTGTACCCGACCCACATATAATACAGTACTCTTTCGGTATTTTGGAGTATCAATAATACACATAAGCATTATCTATAATACACAGAACGTTTGCCCAGAATACACAGAATGTTTGCCCAGAATACACAGAATATTGACACAAAATACACAGATGTTAGTTGAGGCGAATGACTCCAAGAAATTCATTATCTATAATACACATAATCATTATATTGAATACACAGAACGTTTGTCTAGAATACACAAAATGTTTGCCCAGAATACACAGAATATTGACACAAAATACACAGAACTCATCCTCATAACATTCGAATGCACAAACACACAGAACTCATCCTCCTAACATTCGAATGCACAAACACATCACAACCTGTGTTAATAACATGAATACACAGAATATTGACACAAAATACACAGAACTCATCCTCCTAAACATTCGAATGCACAAACACATCACATGTGTTACTAACATGAATACATAGAACGGTTGCCTAGAATACACAGAACGGTTGCCTAGAATACACAGAATGATTGCCTGGAATACACAGAATATTAACATAAATACAGAGACCGGGCGAAATGGGAAACGTGATTTCCAAAAAAAGTGATGATTAGTTTACAATGCTCAAAACGACGTCGTTTAGGTACGTGGTGCACATTGCTATGTGCACCGTGGTGCATGGTATAATTTGCCGGGGGTGGGGTGAGGGTGAGGGGGATGATGGATATCAAGTACATACATAGTCCTATATATATTTTAAACCCCACCCACTTCAATTACCAACGGGCCCCTTACAAGACTTTGAATTCAAGAGTTGCAAAATGTTGGACTATTATTTTATAACATATGTCGGAATCCGTATGTATGTTCTCCCCACGATGTAACATGAAACTTTCCTCTTAATTATACGCGCTTTAAGCTTCGTATTCAAGTTGTATTACGTTACTTCTTGGTATGTTAAATTATTACTTGTTCAAATAAATTAGACGTATGTATTAATCACAATAGCATGACAATTTATATTATAGAACTCTATTTGGCATACATAACTTAAAAGCTAACTTAAAGCTAAAAGTTTAAAAGCTAATAGCTACTGACTTATTTTGAAACGCTACATTTCAATAGCGTTTCAAAATAAACTATTATTTTAAACTCTCTATATTTTACCAAACAAAACTTATAGTTTATTTGTAGTTTAAAGTAAGGTATAAACTCGAAAATAAGTTCTACCAAACAGAACTAATAAATAAAAATACAAAAAAGGCAATGCAAAGAATGAGTTTTAATTTGTTTATGCGCAGCATCAACTTTAATTTGTATTAAGTTTGATAGTGAGTTATAGTATGTGTTAAGTAACGTTAATATGCAATTCAAGTGAATTCAATTCCCAATATTAGTGTACAATATTTATATTTATAAGTTATAACTTGTCATTACGAGTATTGAGCCTAACACATTCATCATGTGATATGTAATTATAACTTGTTGTGTCAAGCATTGAACTTGAATTGGCACATCCATCATGTGATTTGTATTTGTAACTTGTCGTGTCCAACATTAAACCGGCCTTTCACATTTGAACAATTTTGTTTAAATTTATAATATTAAGAGCATCCTTATTAGTGGAGTTTTTTCGCGGTAATTGAGGAGTTTTTGTAGGTGTGATTAGGAAAGAGAAAATGAGGTGGAAAGAATAAAATAATAAAACAAATATAATTTAAAAAAAAATATAATCAAAAAGCTATGTGTGCACGCGCCCGCATGGGCGGCTGCTGTGCGCAATACGCGCACAACAGCCATCTTTAACAAAAAAAATAAAATTCTGAGCATTTGTACTATGATCCCTTCACTTGCAGGAGTGTTTTTTTTAATCTCTCTCCTTCTCTCTCTCTTGACACCATGGCAATAAACCTGACAATATCTCCTCTTGATACACAGATGGTGATGCTCTAAGTAGTTAACAATTGATGACCTTACTTTAAGATATGAATTTGTAATATAAATATCTAAAACAAGTCATTAAGTTGATTCAATTCATGCGATAGGCAATATTATTGTTTGTCATGTTCGAAGTTCAACAAATTAAACCACATTGTTCATTTAATTTAGTTGTAAAAGTTATTATGAGTTTTCAGTTTGATCATGAAGTGTGTACGTCTTGGTATTCCGCCTTCTTTATTTGTAATATAATACTATTTAGACCAGTTAATAAATCTTAATTTTTCCAAAAAAGAAAAAAAAACAAAAAACAAAAAACAGAAAAAAAAAATAAAAATCTCAAGTCTCATTATGCAATTAGTATATAACTTAAGCCACTATGTGAA
>NXFB01000200.1:144808-164497 GCA_002525835.2 Ipomoea batatas | reverse complement strand
GACGGGGAAAGCTTTGGTCTCAGTGTCTCTCATTGGAGTGTACGATGATGTTGCAGATGAGGATTTGGTGAATCTTGTTGTGAAGGAGCTTTCAGGTTGGTTTGGAGAGTCAGTAGTTCAGTCATGGAGGTATTTGAGGATGTACAGAATCGCGTTTGCCCAACCAAATCAATGCCCGCCCACAAATCTGGTTAAGAACCCAAGATTAAGACCAGACCTGTATATGTGTGGTGACTTTGTGACCAGTGCTACCTTTGATGGAGCTTTGGTCTCTGGAAGGAAAGCTGTTGAAGCTTTGTTAAAAGATAGGGCTTTTGTTAAACTATAATTCATTGAAAATTTCTTAAACTTTTCAAATGTTGTGTGCAATGTACATTACTGTCTGTTATCCAATGTATACACAAAAATTTCATGAAACACATTTGTAGTTCACTATGATGTCAATTCTTTTGCCCTGCGTTCTTCAGGAACTTGAAGCTAGTTATGGGGAGATGTTATGTATTTACTGCAGATCTAAGCTTGGGGATGAGATTGGCGAGCTTCTGCAAATTCTTTACACGTAAGTGCTGAACCATTTAGGTTCTTGTTAATCTGGCTTTACACTATGGAAAGAGTCAAGATAATACATTGTTGAAGTTTCTTATGTGCCGATTGCCAGTTTTTTGACAGATTTAATACCAGTCTTCATAATAGGAATTGAATTTTAATTTTTAACTGTTGTTGATCTTTACAGCTTTGTCATAATACTATAATTGGACCCTTTTTAGTCAAGTCATATGTTTTAGTTTGAGTTTCTTTTTTAGGGGGTGGGGAAAGATGTTTTTATTGGTAAATAATCAGCAGACAGCTCTGTGATAAGGACTCGGAATCAGAATATTAAATTTTCTTTGATTATTAAGAGATCAATGATCTTATAAGGCAAATAAAATGAGGTTACTTTCGTGATGATTGATTCAAGTATATAAGACAAATGTGTAGAGCATAAAATATATGTTTCTAATGCTGCCTAGTATTTAGTCATATTATAGTTGGAGATTCTATCCTGTTATATCACATTTAATATTCAATGCATGGGACATATGTTTTTCTATCCTGTTATGTCATGTTTTGGATGATTGCAGTGTGTTTCTTGCTATGGGTAGCACTTTTTAATAGGAACATCATATTGTTTTTTCCCTTCTTGGCAATATATGCCGGCTGCAAAGAAGGACCAAGTCAGAAATGGCAAGGATAACAAATGTGTATCTAGGATTCTAGGTAGCCGGCAAAGATACCAATCTCTGTGCAGGATTGCATGAATACCAAGTCCTAACCGAATTTTCCCTCCTCAGTCCTCAAGTTAACCTGGTTAATGGACGGGTCATCAAAAGCCTTGCGGTAATGCAGTAAATTGAAGAAGTGGCGATGAAGCAGAAGGCCAAGGACGTTAAAATCTTGATTTCCAAGACTTGCCCATTCTGAAGACGATGGCATATAGTCAAGCTTCTTCACCTCTACAGTCTGAGAGTCGTCAAGGTTCTGTTTTTAGCAAGAAATACATATGGGGAGGAGTTATCGTCGCCATCTCAATGTTATTTTTTGTTGGCTCAATGTTCTGCTGCTTTAGGAAAAAGCTTTATGCAAACTGCAGATCACGTAGGAAACAAAAAGGTAAGTGAAATACACTAGAAATCAGTTGTCGATTGCAACTGGTTCTTAATTTGCAAATTTCTTTATATCGGTCATGCACGAGTTGTACAAATAGTTTCATTTATATCGTTCAAATACTGACAATTTCTGAATGATTAGGAGCTCTAAAAGCTGAAGAACTAATGCTAAGGATCTTCCAGCTGGAAGAAATACTGAAAGCAACAAACAATTTCAGCGAAGATTGTCTGTTAGGGACTGGTGCATTTGGAAATGTTTACCAAGGAACGTTTGACAAAGAGATATTGGCTATCAAGAAGGCCCATAGTGAATCCTACATGAGCACCGAAGAATTCATTAACGGTAAGCTGAAATTAACTCTCGTGTCTGACATCTCTAGCAGCAAATGCTGTGTTCAAACTGTGTAATAACTGATCTGTCTGGAGCTTCATTTAACCAGAAGTCAGGTTACTTGCGAGAGTTGAGCATGGGAACCTTGTCGGTTTAGTTGGGTTCTGCGAAGAAGCTGGTATACTCATAACTAACCTTTAATGAATTCAAGGAGACTGAATTTACAGGTCATTACCTGTTAAGAAAATCGAAAAATGATTGTCTTTGATACTTGATATTGCCTGCAACAGGGCCCGAGGGAGCAAAGATACTGGTTTATGAATATGTTCCCAATGGTTCACTGCTTGACTATATTATGGGTAACGTTCTGTATCGAACTCAGAAACTCGATGCTGTGACATGAAATAAAATTATCCCTGCTTGTTCTGAATTTCCATATTTATTGTAGGAAGGGGAGGGAAGAGCTTAACCTGGAGACAGAGAGTGAACATAGCCATTGGAGCAGCCAAAGGTGAAGTCTATGATGGGGTAATGTGATTGATTGATTAATCCAACAGCAGACAGCAGTATTTGAAATGTGTTAATCTGACTATCCCAGGAATAGCTCATCTGCACGAAGGAATCAAGCCGGGTATAATCCACCGGGACATAAAACCAAGCAACATCCTAATTGGAGAAAGCTTCGAGGCCAAGGTCTCAGATTTTGGGCTCGTGATATCCGGTCCTAGTGGTGATGAATCCCATGTCAGCTCTCAAATCAAAGGGACACCGGGGTACCTCGACCCGGCCTATTGCTCAACTCTCCATTTGACTCCATTCACTGATGTCTTTAGCTTTGGAGTCATACTGCTGCAGCTTGTTGCTGCCAGACCTGTGATTCTCTCAACTAAAGCCCATCCCAATCACCATATTATTGACTGGGTATGTGCACACCTGCAATCTCCATTCTCTACTTCAAGATTTAGGAGTTTCTTAATACCCTTCTGTTGGGCTGCGGCTCGGAGAGCCAAGTCCAGCATCCTGCTATCGAAAAGTGACGTTGCCTGCTACGCAAGTATAATGAAATAAAGTTACGCTTTCATTACTAACTATAGCTTTTAGCGTAATGGTAAACGCCTGATCTGACAATTGGTATCAGAGTAAAGCCGAGTCAGCATCCTACCATTGAAACGTGACGCTGACTGTTACGCAAGTATAAAGAAATAAAGTCGCGCATTTATTACTAGCTATAACTTTTGACGTAGTGATAAACGCTTGATCTTGACAGGCAAGGCCTAGCTTGGAGCAAGGCAGGGTCGAGGATATTGTTGACGTTAACCTTTTATTGGAGCCCTGCAACATGGAGATGCTGCTGAAAATGGGACAACTAGGCCTAAAATGTGTGGTGCAAGACCCCAAGCAAAGGCCAACCATGACACAAGTCTGGCAAGAACTGGAGGCAGCTCTCAACTTGGTTGACAATGTCATACATAAACAGCCTTCACACCATCTCTGCAGACCAGCCAGCAGGTCAAGCCAATTGACAGAAATATGGAACCAAGACTCAACACAGCTCTCCTCTCAGAACTCCATTAGTATAGATGCCATCCAACTCCAAAAGTTTTACATAGAGATGGATAGCTTATCCCACTTTCCAAATGAAAATTTGGGGTGGCTGGAGAATAAGAGTGCAGATGTTGATGATTATGATTCTCAGAATCTTAAGGGAGTTTTCAAGGAAACTATTATAGCTGTGGAAGACTATAACATGCATAGTTAAACATCATTTCTACTTAGAATTCTGTGAGACTATGTTTCTCTTGTACATAGCTTGGTATCTGTGGTGTGGAGTATTCTGTTGGTAACTCAAACACTTCTGGTTTGAGTTTCTTTAATTCATAAATTGTATCATGAGTTTTGATTCATCAAGTGATGAATTTTTATGTGGCTTTTCACTAGATTTACGATAAATGTTCTTTAAATTCTCGAGTAATATCTTAAAAAATTTTATACTCCGTAATAGTTTTCACAAGCTCGTTAGTATTACGATAATAGTTTTGGACCTCTAAACTCTCTAAAATATGCATGTAAACTATAAAAAAATTTCTAAGAAAATTAATAATGGCAATATACCACATGTACCCTATACCTCAGATAATTGAATAACTAGCGAGGTGACTTTTCGCTATATTTATAATAAATGCTCTTTAAATCTTGAGCAATATCATAATTGTGTGCATTAAATGAAGCTCACCTTGTGACTCTAACTGATAAAAAATCAGAACATCAAGTTTAAAATCTCAATTACTTAATCAAATTGTCTGAAGTTATCCTCGATTTTAGACTTCTAAGATTTCTAAAATATGCATGTGAAATCCGAATATTATTTAAAAAATAATAATTAATAGTGGCAATATACAATCACTGGACCACTGGCATAATGCTCATTTTAAATATATTAATGTTTAGTTTCAGTATATTGAATACTCATTTTTTGAGTACTAAATGCTCATTTTAAATATGTTACCTAAATGTGAACATTCAATACATTAATAATAAAAGTTCAATATATTAAAAATAAATATTTATAAATAATTTACATTACAATGTAAATCATAATTCACAGTTCAATTGCCAAGGACCTTGTGGTCCAGTGGCATTAAACCCACCACAAGTGGCATCAAACCCTTCCCTTTATACGGGAGGTGGTGGCTAGTATTCAAAAAAAAAGAAAAAAGAACAACAACATACCACATTACAATTTGAACCATTATTCATAGTATAATTTACCGACAACATACCACATTACACCATAATTCAGTAATTCACATTATAATTTACGGACAACATACCACATTACAATTTGAACCATAATTCACAGTATAATTTACAGACAACATACCACATGTACACTAAAAACTAAATCTACACCTCAAATAATAGAGTAACTAAATTAACGCCTTACTTTAACCATATAATTAAGGGTCTAAAAGTCTCATTTCGGGTTTTGGGTAGAAAAGAGAGAGGGAAATAGGAAGGAGCAGACAATTAAGCATCTCTATCTCAAGAAATCTCTATTATATCATTCAACTTTGGGTGATGAGAGAACTAAAGAAGACGCCGGTTCCAAAGCTAAAAAAGCATTACATTTTACAACAAAAGAATTAAGATTAGTTGCGACCTTCTCTAGTTTTTTCTTTTCTTTTAATTAACTAAACCAAAACACGGATGTTACAAAGGACACTGAAAAGGGGTGTTGTATACCACATAAGGAAAAGGTTTTTTGTTGTTTTTCTTTCTAGGATGCCCCGAGCCCCGTTGCCACAGCAGCACCACAAGGAGCCAAGGTTTTCGCCGGCAGGGTGAACCCCCCGCCTCTCACGGATAGCGTCGGGCCTCTTAGCGAACTGGCTCTACTCACGAGGCTCGAGTCCAGGAACAAAACTACCACGGTGATGTCGTCATGGAAGTGCCTGCGAACCCCCCGGTCTATCTTCTTCAGATCCGAGTACCTCATCTCTCGTTTCTTCGCTGCTTCTTGCAGCGCAGCTTTCACGAGCCTCCGAGCACTTCCCTGCATCAAAAAAACGGGGCAGCATGAGAAACCGTCGAACCATCAAACCGTCTATTAGGAATGGTGTCGAGCTGAGAACGTTGTGTAATAGACTAATAGTTCTAAGAATCATTTAGCAAAACACGTAAACTTTTTGGACCTAACTTCAATATACCTTCGGGAACCCTAATTAAATCTAATTCATGTTTTTCCCTAATAAACACATACGTGACAATTGAACCGAGTGTAGCAACTCCTAAATTCCTACCAATTTTCGGGAAAAAATATATAAGTTTTTTAGAATGTGTAGAATTTCAAGTCGAAGAGCTTACATTTCGAGTACCATTCTGTACAATATCGACCGCCTCTTGATTGCTGAGGTGTTCCCAGAGACCATCAGACGCAAATATGAGAAATTGGTCATGCGGCTCAAGTTCGTGCACCGAAATCGACGGCTCCGAGCTCAATATGGGCCTGTGGAAGGGCTCCCGCAAGCGAAATTTGGCGTACAAAGGCTCCTTGTTGTACTCGGCCTTCTTGAGGTATAAATCGCCAATGGACCTAGAAACCTGCAAATAGAAATTTCACCACCGAGGTCGCAAAGCGATTGAGGTATTGCACTAACGCCATATATATGATACAAAACTCAGCAGTTTATGGCATTTAGATGAAAGTCAAAACATTAAAATTTCAGAGCAAAAATTATAGCCGAAGAAAGGAATATAGTAGTAGTTGAGGCATTGAATGCTATAACGAGCATCAATACTTATTAGATATCTTAGCCAAAGTATCATGTTTTAATGAAAACCATTATGTTTAACGTTTTCAGTAAAATATTTATGATTAAAAGAGAAAGATTCAGAATCTTTCAGGATAATCGACTTAATTTGTCACGTAATCTATCAAAATTGCAACGAGCTTCTAGTATGCAATTCACTCTCTTATGTATATAATAACGGGAACGAGCATAACGAACCCAATTAACGAGACTTACCTGTATCAAGCCCTTAACCCGCCATACATTATGCTTCAGAACAACAATCTGTGAATCGTCGGGATGCATTGAATGCAGCTCCTGTCGAATAGACTCTATGCTCGCGTTATGCTCAGTCGAAAGTTGGATGGCAAGAACCTCCCCCGTCGCCTTCACAAGCCTCCCCATGACAGCGCGAGAATCTCCGAGATTAGCAATGTAAAGGGTCCCGTCACAAACAATCCCGACGAGGCAGCAAGACCCTACAGCAGCCATCTGCGGGTTCATTGGCCACTGTTTGGCAACCAACGAAAGAAATCCCTCTTCGGTTGCCTGAAATGCTTTCCGAATTACATCCACTGACATCGCGTTTTGCTCTGCTGAAAACCCTGCTATATATATACACACGTAGGAGCTAATAAATCTCGAAGTACAAACTGAAAGACCGAAAGGTTTAGAACAGCAATTTTATTTTGCAGTAACTAAAGACTTAAAAACGAAATAGAGGTATAGAACAGTCCACATAAAGGAAATCTGCTCATTTAAAAGGCCTACGTACTCTTGAGATTTTGAAAAAGATGATCATTGATGTAGCGGGACGTTTCTGGTCCTCCATGGCCATCATATATTCCTACAAACGTTCCAAACGGGCCAGAATCAAGCAAGCTCAAAGAACCAGACTCAATCTGGCTCTGATCCTCTAGCAAATTGTTGGCCTGCACAACGGCCATCGAGAAATCCCCAATAAGATGCTGCCCGCAATCCTTGTACCAAAGAAGCCCATCTTGCCTCCCAGCAGCTTCAGAACCCGAATGCACATGGGCATCAGACGACGGTCGCCAACAGGCCTTCAGGAAATTTATCAACCTCGATAACATCCCTCATTTCAACCCTGATTACCACCAGTTCATCAACATCCAAAACGGATGCAACTAAAATCCTTCTCAGCACTAATCTCTCTTACCCTACAAATCAAAAACAACACTGAAGGGAGAACAGGTTAAAACACAAACCCTGCAGCCCTAATAGCCATGAACCTGAAGAATCACTAAATTGAGCAAAGCTGATAGCTTTATCAGAAAGCAATTAAATACACAGCAGCTTCTCAAACACACAAAAGCCTAAAATAAAAAAACTCATGTCAATTTCAGCTCCAGGAAAAGTAAGCAAGACTTGTATACATTCAACCTCCAAGACTGCAACTTTGAACAGTTGAAGACATCAGCAATGACAACAACAAATTGTGGGCAAGAAACCAAAACGTCAAACTTCCCCATCTCTATCCACACTTAAGAACCAGTCAATTCTAAGGTCACACAATCAAACCCCAGTACCCCACTAAAAACAAACCAAAACAAAAAAAGGAAAAAAAGCATACACCCACAATTAGCAGAAAAACACACATAAATTTGAAACCCCATAGGAAAACAAATTTGCAGGTCTCTGAAAATGGAGTACTTTTCAAGAACATAGAAAGAGGGAANAAAAAGGTATTGGTTTAATAGATTGTTATCATTACATGTAAATGAGGATTATATTGTTATCATTATCACTTCTCTTGATATTCTCAATGACTATCAATAAATTATTTTTCAACTCTACACTCGTGTAATCATATAGTAAGTTGTGCATACCACAAATCTCGTATGATCTAATAAAAAAATTCCAAAAAATAGAAACCATAAATGGGGAAGTCTCAATTTTTACATTTTCCTTTTCAAAATTGTTGTTTTTCCAAATTAGGAAAAAAAAACTCTCAATTTTTACATTTTCCAAATTCTAAAACCCAAAACCAAAAATGCAAAAATAAGAACTTTTTCACTTAGATGAAAATTGTAAAATAAAATTTTCCTTTTCAAAATTGTTGTTTACCAAATTAGAAAAAAAAATTAAAAAAATTCTCAAATTTTACATTTTCCAAAGCCCCTTACCCCCACCTCAAACACATATAACTCTTTATTCTTTGTTTATTTTCTTTAGTACTTTTAGTGTAGTTTTTAAAAATACATAAATTATGTATACGAATAATGAACTTAATATTATGTAAAATTGAATTAAAAATAACTTTAGTCCAGTCTCGTTAATCGAACCAGACATATGAAATGGGGCGGGGGAGTAATTATTATTACCGTACTTGTTAGTTGTTACATTGGAAGTTCCAACACGCCTTAATGAATTCATGATATTAGGGTGTGTTTGGAAACCCGGAAAATGATTTTCGGAAATCATTTTCCGGGTTTTTGGTGTTTGGCTAGGATAGGAAAATAGAAGTCATGTAAAATAGCTTTGCAGTCAACGTAAAATAGCCTCCATTTCCTGTAAAATGACTTCCCCTTTTTTTGGGGGGAAGTCATTTTACACTCTTCCTCAGACCTCCATCAACATCAAAAAGGGAACCTGCACCGTCGCCTGAGACCATCGCCACTGTTGGAGGTTCACCGAATCGCCGTCGTCGATCAGCCTGTCACTGCCACGAACTGCTTCGCCGAAAAATAGGGAACTCCACTGGATTGCTCACCGGATCCGCTGCTGCACTGTCGGGGAAGCTTTGTCTACATCGAACTCCACTGACGCCACTGTTGCTCGCCATTGCAAAGCGTACGCCGGAGACGGAGGACTCGCCGGCGATGAAGACGGAGGAAGAAACCCAGGTTGTCGCTGCTTTGCCTAAGGAGACGAAGGTTGAGGGTTGAAGACACGCAGATGGAGGAAGAAATCCAGACGGGTGAAGACAGAGGAAAAAGGACCGCCATTGATGCAGTAAACAATTTGGGGGAAATTTGGATAGGGTTTGAGTACACAGTATGAATTGTGTGGTTAGAAATTTTTTAATAATAATAATAATAATAATAATAATAATAGTTGTGTTCATTTTCCATAAAATTAACCAAACACAACAAGACAGTTTTCCAAAACACAACCAAACACGGGAAAGTAAAATGTTTTCCGGAAAATGACTCATTTTCCGGAAAATATTTTCCAGAAGTCATTTTCCTGCTTTCCAAACGGACCCTTAATGACTTTGTAATTCCATTGAGACAAGCAACATATATAAAATGATAAAAACAATTGAAAGGGACAACCTCCACATTTCCTATCTGATCTCCCAAGTATGATGCTTTAATAGATTTTTTATTTTTAGAATTTTTGTAAATTATCAAGTGCTTTTTTAAGTTAATATTTTGCATGTAGAAAAGGAAAATATCCATAAAAATCATATCATCCTTATTTTAGATATTGAAGGACTTCTTTTTCAACTATTAATAATTTAACGGTGGAGAGTGAATTGGAGGGTTCAGTTGCACGACGAAAGTTTCCCATGCAACAAAGGAGAACTCTGGGCTATTTATACTGATTTCAAATGGGCTTGGAACATTGTGACGAAGAAACTTCTCATCATGAGCGATTCAAAACAAGTGGTAGACTAGATCAACAAAGGCCCTGTATCGCTTGGACCTTGTGCAAGAATAATGGATTTGTGTAAAGAGTGGCTTTTAAAGGATTGGGGAATCAAGATCAAACACACGCACCGGGAATTCAATAAAGTGGCAAACTGGTTTGCCAAAGATGCACCGAAGAAATCTTGCGATTGGATCGAATTCCATGAGCCCCTGAGAGCATTAGGGATCTTTTGGACAAGGATAGAGTGTTATGGCTTTCCATAAGAGTAGCCTGTAGTTTGGTTTGATAGCCCCTCCATCTTTGGGAAAAAAAAATAATTTAGGTTCTATTTCATAGAGCGGTGAAATTAAAATGATTAGACTCTTTATGATTAAATTAAAATGGGTGGATTGTGCTCTCAATAACACAATTTATATTGCCTATTGGATCACTATCTATCCATTTAAAATTTTTGGGATTGCAACACTGATGATTTCAACTGCACACACTGCACCATGGTTAATATATATACAACACATTTCAAAAAAAAAAAAAAAAAAAAGAGGATGAGAGATAATGCTAAAATAAATTATTTAACTATTGTTAAAACAATAATCAAACCCTTCAATTTTGTAATTGGAGTATTGAGACTAGAGTTGTCAAAACAGGTTTATCTCGTAAGACTGGCATGTGTTCCCACCTAATGATGAGGTGGGACTTGGGAGTGGGGTGAAAAATTTAGATTTATCTTGGCACCAGACGAGTTTGGCTTATCAGACAAATATTGATTACATTATTAAAAAAAATTGATTTTTTTATTTAAGTGTTAGTATTTTGAATTTTTAAACTTTGTACTAATTCTGTTTTAATTTATTTAGCCTAACTATTCACTTTAAAACTTTGTACTCCGTATTAATATTTGTTTAAACTATCTAAGTTATTTTATTGTCCAGTTATTAGTTTTTTAAATTAATTTTAATTGTGTGTGTGTGTATATATATATATGCTATTATTTAAGTGCATCCACATATTTTTGTGATCCTGTGAGACCCTTTGTAAATACACACATGCTACTACATGAATGCATACAGGATAACTTGTGTGTTGTGTGTATTTATGAAGGGTCCTACGGAAAAAGGTGGTCTCATTTGATTATTACTATATATATATATATATATATATAAAACATGTCAACCCACCAAGCTCGTGAGCCACATTGGGGAAGGGCAGACTAGCAATTTCTAAGCCGCCTAGGGATGACAATGAGTTGTGATGAGTCAGAAAGGGNTATTGATTTTACTATTTTTGATAAATTAAACCACATTGAAAACCGTCAATGATCTTATGGTCATGTGGATTGTGGAATGTAGTGACTCTCACAAATCAGAGGTCATAGCACATTAGCACTCAAAAAAAGAAAAAAGGAAAAAAAAAAAAAGCGCACACACATTGAAAACCTTAAATTAGGCTTAGTTAGGTTTCAAAAAAAAAAATAAAAAATAGGCTTAGTTAGTAGAGATGTGTTCAATTATTAATGTCTAAGAGATTTTATATTTTAGTAACATTTAAATCTATTACAGCCCGTTTGGTTCGCTGGAAAATATTTGAAGGAAATGGAATTCAAATTCCATGGAAAACAAATTACCAGGAAAATAGATTCCATTGTTTGGTTGGTGGAAAAGAATTTACTGGGAATATGAATTCCATTGTTTGGTTAGATTTGGAATGGTAAGGATTTATGAATATAAAGACCAATATGCCCTTAACAAATTAATAATGATAATAGATTATATTATTTTGATGAGGGCAAAGTTGTCTAATTGCTCAACATTTCTTCCCAAACCCTTTGGAAAACAAAATACCAACTCCTAACAAAGAATTTGTTTTCCTTCACTTTTGGGAACTCAAGTTCCATGGAAAACATTTTCCATCCAACCAAACAATGGAAACACACATTTTCCTTCACTTTATGGAAAATCTTTTCCATGGAAAAGATTTTCCATCCAACCAAACACCCCCTTAGTGTTCCACATTTAGACTTATATCTAGCTTAAATTTTCACTTCATATTTCAAGTAAAACAGATTATTTAGGAATATATATAGTTATAGATAATATTCAAGTTTTAATAATAGCGGTGGAAAAAAAATATAGTTTGACCAAGAAGATTCAATGTGTTAAATTATAACTTGAAAAAAAATAATTTGTCTGGTTCTGAATATAACGTTAAAGATGTAAATTATATTTTATTTTATATGTGACGTTAAAAGATACTCCGTATAAATTAATTTTTTTATTTTGCATATGGTGTTAAAAGATATAAAGAATTACTCCGTATTTTGTTATGAATGTCACATTAAAAATATTTAAAAAATATTATTTTGATTGGGGAAAGTTTTCATGATTAGCAAAATGCTTGGGGTTTTGTGCTAAATTATGTACTAATAATGAATTATTGATTGGCTCCCTACTTCTTCTAGCTAATCACCACTACCAATGCACGGAAAGCTGGAAGAAAATGGAAAGAAAAAAATGTGCAGTCAAAATGCAAATTTAATAACATAATTAATTAATTGTTGGGACACGAGAGAAATTTACAACCATTATTTAATAATGTATATTGGATAAATCATGTTTATGTGTAATAATTTACAAACTGTACTAGAATGATTATGTTTGACGAGTCAACTAAAAAAATTTGTTGACAATAATTGAATTTAAGACCTTTAGATACCATAATTATACCCCAACTATCAGGACACCGGCCACCTCTTTTGGTCATAATTAACTAATTGTTAATTACATAGTTAGGTGATATATTGACTAATTAGTATCATTAAATAACATTTTATTTTATATTTTTTGGGGGGTTCTCCATATTTAGGCAGGTGAAAACTGGGAATGAAAACTGGTAGCTGAAAGTGCCCACTGAAAGGTATAAGGTGATGAGGTCATTTGTGGATGGATTGATAATAGTAACATCACTCACTCAACAGGTGGACTCCACCCCATGCTTTGAAACCCACATCACCATACCTTCACATATAGGGGTAGTTTAGGAAAGGAATTTTTAACACTTTCTGAATTTCGTGAATTTTTCAATCAAAAAGATTATCAGTACAACGACGTAATATTAAAGGATAAATAATTGACACCATATATACTATTAGAAGATAGTAATTGACACGTACGTAAAAATAGTAATAATATTTATTATCCCTGAACAAATTAACATTTTTAGGGCAAACCTAATCTAATCTAAGCTAAGCTAAGGTATTCTTGCTTCTTCTTCTTTTCTTAGAACCTATATATGCTATGGTAATTATTACTATTATTATCCTTTTAGGGTTTGGCAATCATATTAAAATTTTATATTTTGGTAATCTTTATAGATTAAAATTTTTAACTATATAATACTCCGTAAGATATAAGAATCAATTTAATAAGAACTATAAAGCAAGCATATTGCAAGAGTATAAGTGCTATTTCACATAATAAAATCAACAAAAAGTCTATTTTTGATGCCCTAGATAGGACTCTAGGAGGGAAATCTTTGAAGTAGTAAAGATCATTTGGTGCATGATTATAATGAGTCACCACCCAATCCACACACGAATTTAATTACTTTTATGTGGTATTTTGATTTTTTTATATGAACATTTAATGTCTTATTTGATATTAGAGATTGAATTGTAGACAAGTATAATAAGTTTGGTTCTGTTTTTTTTTTTAAAAAAAAAACTTTAATTCAAACTTTGGCGTTGGGAGTCATCCTTAAATAAGATAAAACAAAACTCAGAAAAATATTAAATATGAAATCTTTTATTAATGTTGCTAAGCTAGCTAATTATATTGCCGTTTGCATTTTATTTTATTTTTTTTTTCAAAAAAATATTGCCGGNAGAGAGAGAGCAAAGGGTAAAATTCTACACTTCAGATATGAGTAATTGGGCAGAAATAGAGGGGGGGATGATAAGCATACCAAATCTATAACACTCACCACTTTGTGGATTGACATTTAGTGGCTTTTCCATTATCATTGAGGTAACACCGGAAGGTCTTGATCACTTCCTCGTACGTTGGCCTCTTGTAATCGACCGCCTATCATGGACCCCGTTAAATTCCCGAGTCACAAAGGAAATGGAATTGCCTCGACTCATCTAGTAAGCTAGTTTTAAGATACCTGTTCGACGACCTCTTCAGGGCTAGCCCATTTCCACTCCGAGAATTCTGCGTCTGCTGCACCGGTTTCCAAGTTAATCTCGCTTTCATCTTTCGTGAGTCTCATAAGAAACCTGCCATTTGCACAAAGTCTTTAATGGGCGTTATGCTCGTGCAGTTTTCTACTAATCTCTACCTTGTTTAAGTAATTGTATCACAACTATGAAACCAATCGCTTCCATGCTTCTAATAATTATAAGCGCATTGGCGCCACCAGGCACTACACGTAGACAACCGGGTGAACACAAAGTGAACCGAACAAGCTCTGATACCATGTAATACAACGGACATTACAGTATCCATAAAAAATGGCATTATTAGACAAGTGCTCTGAGTAACAATTTGGATTATAGCCTTACCCCACCATAATTGGGATTAGATTTTACTTGTTAAGAGGCTCAATGAGAGAGAGAGAACACACCATTTCTGTGCCTGTCCATGCCATTCTCCTCCCCAAAGGCGATTCACTTTGGCCTTTACAGCAGGCGGGAAGTCATAGGTCAACCACTGCGGAACCTGACAACTCAAAAATGTTCTTTTAGAATCATTAAACCAATCCTTTCATTTTCAATAAAATCTTCAAGGAGGATGGTATGTTTGAACAAATAACGACTTTGGAAGTCAATTTGAGACTTCTAATTCACCGTTATAATCTAGCAACCACTATCAGATGCAATTCCCATAGGTTTTTTTTCCACAGCCACTACTCGAGGGGTGTGTACTAGGTAAACTCTGCCTTATGACCCTAGCAGGCAAAGGACCTAGGTTGCCTATAGCTAACCGGTTCAAACCAAGAAGGCAAATAGGCCGCTCTCGCTAGGAGTCGAACTAGTAATCTTGTGGTTACCAAGTCAACAGTTTGACCAACTTGGCTGGGCTTGCCCCCAATCTCATGCTTTTTGACAAGTTGAAAGGGGGAAAACAAACACATTTTTGTTCGGGGGCAACCAAATATTTTGAACTAAGGACACTGGCACATTCAAAGCACCTTATCACGACTTAAATTTCTTGAGCCAAGATAGGCAAAATAAACTCCTATTTACCTCTGCTATCACTTCAGCAGACACTACTCCAGTTTCTTCACGCAATTCTCTAACTGCAGCAGATTTCGGGTCCTCTCCATCTTCGATGCCCCCCTAATAATAGTATCAACCAAACACAAATTATGAAACCTAATGTACCTAATTTATCATTTTTCAAAAATAGCAGAAGATACTGCAGAACAGTGCACGGGATTTCCCAAATAATTCATACCTAAGATATATGACAGAAATACTCTATGAATGAACTTGTGATCGAAGAAAGTAGTGCAAAATACACATATCGATATGTATAAAAAATAATTATGTTGAATGTAGGAAAACTGTAAAGTCACCTGTGGCATCTGCCATGCTCCGGGAACATTCAGTCTTGAAGCCACAAAGACCTGCAAGTATCTCTCAGAAGATCACGACTTTCCACATAACAATCGAAGGTAAATTACGAGAAAATAAGTCTACCAAAATTTAGGTAGAACAACTAACAAATAACTACCTAAATTTATTTCAGTTGTACAGATGCTATAATTGCATGGTAAAGTAGGTTTCTGTCCTTTCACATATTGATGAACATTGTGGGCTGAAAATAATGCTTTGAAGTATTCCTCAGAGGGCTCAAATATTTTCCTTGAAACCATATATATATATATATCAATTTTAATTTTTTTTTTTTTTATGATTTCCTCATTTGAAATTTCTTACCCCTTCACCTTTTCAATTAGCAATCAGCAATATGCACTTTCTTTTTTTTTTTGAGAAAGCAATATGCACTTTCAATCACTCATTTCCAGATCAGTTTTTACACAGCCGTTATGAAGTCAATATCGAGTAAATCTTGTTTAGCAATATCACTTTTCTTCTATCAACGTGTCACACGTAGAAACTCCAAAGCACAAGAGAATCAATTCCCGAGTAGAATTTTACTAATTAAGAGCATTCTAAATTCTTAAAATTCATCAGTCCCCCAGTAGCCTAGCTAACAAATTCTCAGTATAATTTGCTGTTTCTACCAAAGCCATATTTTAAACAAGAATTTTCTGTCAAACAAGAGAAGGGATAGTCTCATAAGAGAGACGGTTGAAAAAAAAAACAAAAAAACAAAAAAACAAAATAAAATAAATCACCAAAATCGCTAGAAGAGGTTCTATACTCCTCCCTTTTTCGCGGATGTGCGAGATTTTATGAACCAAGAAGTTGTGCCTCCATTTCTCTAAGGGCATGTTTGGTTCGCTGGAAAATGTTTTCCGTGAATTTGAGCAAAACTGACTTTTCCTTTGTTTGGTTCATGGAAAACATTTTCAATGGCCCCGTATTTTGTTTTCCATGGAAAACAAGTAGGGCAATTATGCCCTCACCAACTTTTATTAATTGCCATTATTATTATTGTTGTTGTTATTATTGTGTAGGGGTATAATTGTCTTTATACTCATTATTCCTGACAATTCCAAACTCAACCAAACAATGGAATCAATATTCCAAGTAATTTATTTTCCACCAACCAAACAATGTAATTAATCTTCAGGTAATTTTTTTTCCATAGAATTTCAATTCCATTTCCCTTCCAGTTACAAGAAAAAATAGGGTTCCAACTTTGAACTTAATTTCTTAATCTCCAGTCACTAAAAAAGATTACAAAAGAACTCAAAGGTTTCAATGCTATATAACTTTGTCCCAAAAACAAAACAATCTGATAAACAACTACCACTTGTTAGAAAACATCATGGTCAAGCCAGAGATCTATCAAACTCCAATCCCATTTTGCAAGAACTTAATCTTGAATCCCAAAAACTTCAATCCTATCATTCATCTCTCTATGGGTACATCAAATGGGATCAGAGATTTGATTCTAACCTGTCATTAATCTCAAATATGACCTCCACTTCCCTCTACTACTTCAACTAACACTGCCTAATTAATCAATGATATATACCCAGATCCATACACGGATTCATAAATGCAAAATCAAATTCTCCACACAATTCAACAAAGTAAAATTTCAGATAATCATGATCCAGGAAAGCACAAACACCCACCTCCTAGTTCACTATATAAGTGTAAAGCACTAAACTTCATTGATAAACAGGAAAGAAACAGAGAAAACAGGGACAAAAGCAGGAGTGATTTGCATAAAACAGTTGAAAAATAGTGAAGAAGTGAGGAGATTAACACACAGAGAGACTAAAAGGGTAGTGGATTATAGTAAAAACTTACAAGATTATCATCGTTGATGAGACAGATTCCAACGTTGGGACGATAACCAGAGGGCAGACCCTCCAACTCCATTAACGCTCTTTGTGACGCCAACCCACAAAGTCAGAACCAACTCAGAACTCAACCAGAGAGAGAGAGAGAGAGAGAAGAATACAAAAAAGTCAAAATTATACATGATATGATGTGTATTTATTATATGGACACGGGCGTATGTTAGTGGAGAGAATGAGGTGATGATGACGGAGGGATGAGTGAAAATGAGACTCAACTTTTCCCAGAGAGAGCTGTTTTCTTTATATATTATATAAATAATAAATTTGTTTATAAGTCAAAATTTTGTATTTTAATTATTATTGGTTTTTGGCCCCAATTATTTGATTAAATTATTCCCAATTGATATTGCATTTCTGCACTAATAATTCTCCTCTTTAATTATAAATTAAGAAAATTTTACTTTCCACCCCTAAATTGTTCTTCTTTCAAAATTTGATCATTCTTTATCAATTTGAGCAAATTTAATTTCTTAATTGTCTATAATATTACATATTTAGTCCTTAGCATTATATAATTAAACGACTGAAGAGAAGATGACACTTTTTGTTGGGCGGAGGTCTGTAATGGGTCAAGTCCATCAATTGGTGGCTAGGGAAATTGTTGGTGGAGGTTGGTAAATGGCCAAGTTCATTACATTGCTTCTAAAAAATGTGATGACTGTTTATAAGGGAATAAAATTGCACTTTCGCTATTAATTATAATTTTGGCATAATGATAAACATTTGAACCCTATGATTTTTTGAACTATAATTGATAAAAAGTATATTAAACAGATGCTATCTTATAATAGAATTGATAGTAATCATTAAGCTCTTGGGATGGGTATGTTGGACAAGGTATTTACATTGAAATGCCCATAGTATTACTCTATAAAGTTGTAATAATGATTGTTTTTAATGATGGATAGTTGACTATTTTGCCTGTAATAATTTAAATGTGAAATAACTATTCAAAATCTTCTTTAAAATGCAATTAGACCTTCAAATTAAAGTGAAGAACCATTTTTTTTTTATCAATAATAAACATGGTTCCATGTAATTGTTGATATGTCATACACATAACATTTGTTGGTTTTATGACTATAGGGTAGTGAGTTGGCGGGCCAACATAACATGCAGATAAATAATAAAATATAAATAAGTGAAAAAGAATAAATAGGGACACAATATCTTTCTCGTGGAAATCGAAAGGTAAAAATCACAAGCTTTTCTCGACAATGCCAAATCAAAATTCACTATCGTTGTAGTTAGTTTTGTAATGTACAATTTGGATCTCTATCCTCTCCCTTCTTTGTCATTGACTATGACATTTTATAATAGAAGAAATATAATACACATGATAATAGAGTCTTCTTATAGTAATTCAGTATTTATGTTAGAGAAGCGTAATTAATGGGATGTGGAGGTAATTTTAAAAAAAAAAAAAAAAAGAAGAATGGTAATTAGAGAATGTGAGATGATTTAAGTTGACTTTGATTGTCATCGACTTTCATAATTGTGTAACTGTCATTTAATTCCTTCTTCCATCGCTAAGACTGATTGATCATGTATTCATGTCCCAAGTACCGAGTCCGAGCACTAAACAACCCATCAGCAACAACAACAACGACAACAACAACAACAACAATAATAATAATAATAATAATGTCATCCTTCCTTCGTCCTTTTCTTAATTTCTCCTCCATCTTTTTCACAATATCAGTTATTATTATTTTTAGTACATGACTTAATGGTTTTCATGACAACTTAGTCCAACATAATCTTCTTCCAAATTTAGAAAAAGACGAAATAAAGTAAAAATCAACACAAATATAACTAAGGTGAATTGAATTTATCATATTTCAATTGACAATTCAACTTGACATTAAGCCATGGCCCATAAAGTTCAAACATGATTATCCTAGTGTGTTAACTTCAAGACAGAAAGTGATTGGAACCAGTGTTTCAAAATAGTTAAGAATGACGAAATTTCCACCATAAAATTTAATCTAATGTTACCCATTATAATTAATTATTTCTCAATTTATAGGACTCTTTAACTGAATACTCGAATAACTATAACCACAATTGCCAAAGACCTTGTGGTTTAGTAGCATCCGTGTCTTGGTTTACACTCCCACATGGATGATGGGAGTGAGTTTGAGTCTCAGTGGAGGCAGCTGTTGACTCTTTGTGCTTCAGTAGACTCAACCCAAGTATAGTGCACTATAGACCACTTATAATCTAGAGGTTAAAAAATTTCACTACATGTTATGGTTTTAATGAAGGATGCAAAGAAAAAAAAATACATCTCACTTTTTTTTAA
>NXFB01000200.1:60018-70299 GCA_002525835.2 Ipomoea batatas | reverse complement strand
GGCCTCAGGTGTGTGCGGCTCGCCCGCTGTGCCTCTGTGGTCTGTGGAATCGTGGAGATTGGAGAAGCCGTCGAGTATTCGAGGTCTCACGCCGAGAAGGAGAGACCGAGAGAGTGAGGGTGAGTCGGTGAGAGTCTGGTCTCCACCTCTGTGGCAGAGTGCGACACTGTTATTTTGTCAAGGTTAGGGTTAGGGAATTAGAAACACATATTGGGAGGTTGGGGCAAATTATTCTGTGGACCCTGCAAGGTGGATTATGTACAAAATTCAAAATTTATTTACTGAATGTTTATAATTTATAATTTATAGCGATATAAATATAAAATATATCTAAGTCATGGTATTATTTAGGAAACAGTAATTAAGCCATCGAATTTTAATAACACTCAAATAAGTCACCGAACTCAAAAAAAAAAAAAAACAAAAACAATTAAGCCATCGAATTCAAATAACTACTAAATAAGTCACTTTTTTTTTAATTTTTTAAATTTTTTTATGTCCTACATTTATAGATGACAGTCTACTTTTAATCATTTTTTATCAGAATATTTTTTTTATGAGTTATGGCCAAGCATTTATTTAATCAAATGAAAAAAAAAAAGTAAAAACATATATATTTAAAGTCCCCAGCAAACTAATTCACCTAGGGTCGAATTAATATTTTTTTTTATTGGATTAAATAAATGTTTGGCCATAACTCATAAAAATTTAAAAAAATTAATGACGTTCTGATAAAAAATGACTAAAAGTGGATTGTCACCTATAAATCTAGGGCTAAAATGAAATTAACTCATAACAATTAAAAAAAAAAAGTGACTTATTTGGGAGTTATTTGAGTTCGATTGCTTAATTGATGTTTCTCAGATAGTTCAGGCTTATTTATACTTTAACATGGAGTTTACCTATTAAAAATGTTAATTGCTCTTTTTTCCTGTTTCAGTGGCTGAATTTTTTATTTTTTTTTGGGTTCGGTGACTTATTTGGGGTTATTCAAGTTTGATGGCTTAATTGCGATTTCTCAAATAGTACGATGGCTTATTTCTACTTTATCCCTTTTTAATTCAATTTTTCATAATATTAAATTTATTATTATTATACAATATTTATATATTTAGGAACTACACTAAAACTACTATTAAACACAAAAAATTAAATTTAAAAATAAGTAAAAAAACACTAAAAAAAAATAAACAAAGAAAAAAGAGTTGGTTTGACTAATGAATAGTAAGTAGGATAGAGGGAGTACTTATATAGTTATATTTCACCTCTGAGAAGTGCCGCATGTTCCTCTGGTTGGCAGTGAAGAACAAATTGCTCACCAATGAGGTGAGAGTTAGGAGACAGCTTACGGATGACGGTAGCTGCATGGCGTGTGGTGAATTGTGTGAAAGCGTCAATCATATCCTAATGCACTGTGATGTTGCGCGAGATTGCTAGAGGATAACACACACCCCAACGTCATTTGTGCTCGGTGCCACCTCTCCTTTCTTGCAGTGGCTTAAACACAATTGCTCATCGGCAGACATGATGAGTGGTATCCCCTGGAGTCTGACGTTCAGTTACACGTGCTGGAATTATGGAAAGCTCGCAAGAGGAGTATCTTTGATCGCGTCTGCCCCTTGCCGCAAGAGATTGTTCGACGTGCGGAAGCCTCAGCTAGGGAGTACTTCCTCATTGGTTATCAGCGGAAGCCGGAACGGATAGGGAGTATGCGTTGGATTTTTTGGTCTCGCTGGGTCAGGTTTGGATAAAGATCAACATTGATGGTGCTTTTAAAAAAGGTACGGGACTAGCTAGTGCAGGTGGGTTGGCGAGAAACCACTTAGGGGAGTGGCTGTTTGGGTTTGTTACTAAAATTGGGTTTACTAATAGTTTTTCCGCGGAGCTGTGGAGCCTAAGGGAGGGTCTACGGCTGGCAAAAGCTAAGAGTTTTAGGAGAGTGGTTCTGGAAATGGACTCTGAATCGGTTGTTACCTTTCTGAATGGCGACCTTGAAGACAACGGATGTTACTCGACTCTTATCAAGGACTGCCGTTTTCTTTTGGACAGCTTCGAACAACTTACTCTCCAACACATCCTTAGAGAAGGGAATAAATGTGCGGATCATCTTGCGAACATAGGTCAGCTAGGGGAGTGGGGTACTGTCATATTGGACTCGCCTCCTGCTAGCATTGAGGTCCTTCTTGCTGTAGACGCTGCTGGGGCAAGTTCCATTAGAGTTTGGTAACTTTTGTTTTCTCCTGTCTTCGACGGGTCTTTCCCACAAAAAAAAAGTTATATTTCACTAATAATATGTATGTGTGTGTTGGTTATCAGTTAATCAATCGAAACTAAACCCCTAATATTTCACAATAATATGTATGTGTGTGTTGGTTATCGGTTAATCGATCGAAACCGAATGCCCAAAATCGTAAAATAACCAAAATATCGAAAATTGATTTTTTTTTATACCTTAGTGGACGTAGGCTTCCAAAAAAGATAAGGATATTTGATACTTTACTCTAAGACTGATATACCATTAATCAGAATTCCTTATAGCAAACCCAAAAGGATCTCAAAAGGTATTTAATCGAGCTCATTCATCATTAAGAAGTTGCATTGATAAGACTTTTGATGTTCTTAAGGTTCGATGAAAGATATTGCAAAAAATGCCGATATTTTCATTCATGGATCAAAATAGAATTATTTGTTCATGTTTTGCATTACACAACTACATAAGAAAAAATACAATTGGTGACACGACTTTTAAATATCATAACTCAGTCGATGACAATTATTTGCAATTGAATTGTCTTGAGTAGTTCGATCATGTGACTATCCATTTAAAATGATAAAAGAGATGGTAGTTGGCAATTATTATGTTGAATTATTATTAACGATTATGCTTATTCTAATTTTATTTGAACTGATGTTTTAAATATTCAATTATTATTAACTACATAGTATTCTTTTATAATTATAGCATTATTAATGATCAAACAAAAAGTTAATAGTTAAAAATAATTAATAATAATAATAACAACTACAATAATAAATAAATAAAAATAAATTATAAAAGTAATTTAAAATTTAAGAAATTAACACAATACTATTATAGCCAGGTCATTCTACATACAATTAGTTTTTTTTTTTTTTTTGAAATGCTAACTTTACAATATATATATATATATATATATGACGGTAGTATTGTTACCAGATATATTTGTGTATTAAAGTATGATCAGTGTTGTAAAAATCCCGCCTAGGCGCCGATTAATCCCCGCCTAGGCACTAGGCGCTGGTCGACCGCCTAGCGTATCACATTAAATGGTGGTCTAGGCGGCTGGCCGGCTAGGCGACCGCCTAGGCCGCCTAAGCTCCGCCTAGGCCGCCAAGCCGCTTAGGCGCTGAACGCCTAGGCGTTGACTAGACCGACTAGGCATCGACTAAGCCTTCTAGTTGGTCGATTAACTATTGTTCTTTTTTTAATGGGTTATTTCACTCAAAACAACATCGTTTTGAGCGAAATAATCCTAAATTGTACAAATTTTAGATATTTTTTAGGTTAATATTTAATATTTTATTATTAACTATTAAAGTATTATATAATTTATAATTATTAGACTTTAAAAAATTAAAAATACTTAAACAAATTTTAAAAAATAAAAAATAAAATAAAAAAATACACAGACTCCTAGGCGCCGATTAATCCCCGGCTAGGCGTCCTAGGCGCTAGGCGCTCCCCGAGCGCCTAGGGAGCGCCTAGCGATTTTTTCAACCATGAGTATGATAGTACAATGAGTAGTTTCAGTAGTGTTGTGTGTAGTAGAGTACAATAATGTTTTGTTAGAATGTCCCCCCTCAGTCTACAACATGCCACCACTTATACTCCAGGTTCAACGACTCTTCTTCTGTGAGTTGTAACGGCCAGTATAATGGTGAGCCTTCAATTGTACGGTAGTGGAGCCGTTGATAATAACTCTCCTCTTCAATGTGTAGTCTTTGCATAACTGGTGGTCGTTTGTCTTCTTTGGGTCAATGCTTGTGGTTCGGGTCGGGTGCTGCTACCCAATTACTTTGTCACCAGTCCCCCCACTCCCTAGCCAACGAGAGTGGTTGAGGTAGCTTGGGAGTAATCTTTCTGTTTTTTACAGCCTCCTTCAATCATGCATCCACTTTGTCTGGTACGCTCTCTCTTCAAGTTTTATTTTTTCGAACGGTAAGAATTGTGGTCGAGGCACGGGGCCTAGTCCGAGGCGCGGGACCTCGGCTAATCTTGGCCAAGGCATGAGGCCTCGGCCACAACCATAGTGGCCGAGGCATAGGGCATCGGCCATTGTGGCCGAGGCGCGGGACCTCGGCCGAATTTTGGCTGAGGCACGACCTCATCCATTTTTTTTCGAACGGTAAGAATTGTGGCTGAAGCACGGGGCCTCGGCCGGTCTTGGCCGAGGCGCGGGACCTCGGCCATGGCATTTTTTTATTACGAATCTAACTAGGATGGGCCATTAACGAATAACATGTTTTCTATGTTGCACGGGCTCCTCTAATTCATTGTCTTTTGCTTTTATGCCATGGTCGTACCTTCTCTTCTTGGTGTTGGACGTGGAAGGCTCAGGGTTCTCTTCCTTTCGCCACACATTTCCGGGTTGGCCTTGTTGTTGATACTGCTATTGCACTGGATACTTAACAATTTGAGGAAAATACCCATTCTGCAATCTGCACTAGTTCCTCAACTTGCCATTTTAAAGTTTGACACTCGTTAGTGTCGTGACCAACCTGTCGGTGGAACCGACAGTATTTGGTTTGGTCCTCGCTCGAAGAAAATATCATGCATTCTGAGGGAAAATGCATAATTCTCATTTCCTCAGCGTGACTTAAAATCACGCTAACCAGATGAGTAAGCGATGTTAAATGTCGTTGTGATTCGTCCTCGAATCTGTGTAATCATATGGGGCAAATTATTGTGTGGACCATGGTCCACATAGCTATGTGGACCATGAATATAATGTAAATTTTTATTATACTAAAAGTACATTATTTTTGTACTGAAGGTACATTATTTGATAGTATATATAAAATAATGTACTTTCAGTACTTAAATAATATATTCTAAAATAATGTACTTTATGCCAAAAAATAATGTACTTTTAGTATATTAAAAATGTACTTTTTATTTATGGTCCACACAGCTATGTGGACCATGGTCCATGCAATAATGATTGATCATATGGGGACAAGTCCAAAAAAAAAAAAAAGAATTAATCGGGCGCCTAGGCGCTCTAGGCGTCTAGCGTCTTTTTCAACATTGGGGAGTTAGCATACGATTATGTTTCTCTATCGGAAGAGAGTGATATATTTAATGCACAACTAATCCAAGAGAAAAGAGCAATATATGACGCCATTATTTCATATGTTTATTCCAACAACGACGGATTGATTTTTGTTTATGGATATAGTAGCACAGGAAAGACTTTTTGTGTGGAGGGCACTGTCATCATGTATTCGAGCTAAAGATGATATTGTGATTAATGTGGCATCAAGTGGTATATCATCTTTACTTTTACTGGGTGGACGCACTGCACACTCAAGATTTGCAATACCAATCTCCCTCAATGAAGACTCCACATGCAATATTAGTCAAGGTAGCCAACTAACAGAATTAATTGTTCAAGCTAGATTGATAACTTGGGATGAAGCAAAACATTGTTTTGAGGCGTTGGATCGAACAATAAGAGATTTATTACGCTTTGTCAATGAGGATAGTGCTCATAGGACTTTTGGGGGCAAGACTGTTGTATTAGGTGGTGATTTCAGGCAAATCTTACTAGTGGTGCCAAAAGGATCAAAACAAAACATTGTCTCTACAAGTGTAAATTCATCATACTTTTGGAGTAAATGTAGAGTAATGCGCCTAACAAAGAATTTGCGTTTAAATAGTATAGAACCAGGTTTGCATCAACAAAAATTGGAGTAGTTTGCTAATTGGCTTACTTCGATAGGTGATGATATGATTGGGCAAGATAACAATGGTTATGCTGATGTTGATATACGATCAGAATTGTTGTTGAAATCAACTAGTGATCCTATTGCCACCATTGTTCAAAGTATGTTCCCGAACTTTACTGGTAGCCATATTGGTGGGAGTTGTTTTGAAAGCAGTGCAATTCTAGCACCAACACTAGAAGTTGTCAATGAAGTTAATCAATACATGTCTAACTTAACTGTAGGGGAAGGAAATACATACTATAGTTGTGACACAACTACACAAGTAACACAACGTGTAAAGTAGATGCTTCCAATACAATACTTGCAAATGTCTACACACTTGAATTCTTAGATAGCATACGAGCTTCAGGCCTTCAAATCATTCTTTAACATTAACAGGGCATTTGGTTGGGAGGAGGGAATTGGGAGGAAAAAGAATTGTAATTCGGTGGAATTGTAATTCAATGAATAATGTAGGAATTGAAATTACAATGTTTGGTATGCAGTAATAGGAGTACAGGGAATTGAAATGTAAGAAACGACATAATGACTAAAACGCCCTTAGTAGTAGTAGTAGTAATAATAATAATTCATTCAATAATAATAATAATAATAATAATAATAATAATAATAATAATAAGAGTAAATTGCACTTTTGGTCCTATGACTATAGGGGTCTTGTTAATTTCAACACTTAACTTTAAAAACTAACATTTTAGTCTTCTAACTATGCATTTTTTAACAGATTTGGTCCTTCCGGCCAAATCACCGGCCAAATTTGACCGGAAAAACATAACTCATTTTGAATTAAATATAAGTGAGGGCAAAACAGTCATTTTACTATGTCCTCTCCTTCCTTGCACCTGCTCGCCCGGATCCGCCGTCCATGAACCCCTACTACCAGTTGGAGTTTGTTTAACCACCACAGCTGCTAAAACCTCCAACACCACCCTTCACCGCTGCGTCGCCCCCGCCGAAAACATTGCTAGGTCAAGCGTACGAGAGAGTGTGACAGTTCCATCGAAATCCCCCCAACAAAACATTTCTTACCAAACTGAAGAAAGTAACAAAGTGATTTGATCCATTTTTCAGCAATTAGTGTTTGGTTAAAGGAAATTGTAATTTTTTTTACCTTAAAAATTTCTTCGGTAAAGCCTTTGATTAAACTTCCGTTTCGCCATTTTTAGAGGTAACATGCACTATGCTCATAAACCCGTTTCACAACCTCGGCCATATTCATTTTCACACAAGAGCAAATAGAAATCTATATATAGATACTGTTGATTACCCAAATTCCAATTTCATGTAATATATAAAGGCTAATTTCGGGTTGAGCTTAACTGATTTGGTAGTGCATATCACAGGTTGAGCTTAACTGAGCGGCGGATCCGGGCGAGCAGGTGCAAGGAAGGAGAAGACATGGTAAAATGACTGTTTTGCCCTCACTTATATTTAATTCAAAATGAGTTATGTTTTTCCGGTCAAATTTGGCCGGTGATTTGGCCGGAAGGACCAAATCTGTAAAAAAATGCATAGTTAGAAGACTAAAATGTTAGTTTTTAAAGTCAAGTGTTGAAATTAACAAGATCCTATAGTCATAGGACCAAAAGTGCAATTTACTCTAATAATAATAATAATAATAATAATTCTTTCAAAATAATAATAATAATACTAATAATAATAATAATAATAATAATAATTTCAAAAATTTAAATAAAAAAAAAAAGACAAAGGATTGAGAGCAGGGGCAAAATGGTCTTTACACCCATATAATTGCCCATCCTCTCCACCGAATTACAATTCCCCCATGAATTGTAATTCACCATTTGGAGGGAATTGCAATTCCGCGGAATTGCAATTCCCTCCAACCAAACACTGTAATTGTCGAATTCATTGAATTGAAATTCAATGAATTACAACTCCAACTAAATTACACCCAACCAAACAACCCGTAAAGGTTGGGTCACCTGTGATGTTAATCAGAAATATTGACCACACTCTTGGATTCTGCAATGGTACTCGATTGGTTGTAACCAAATTAGTTGGCCATGTTGTTGAAGCAAGCATATTTGTAGGAGCTAATGTTGGGTCAAAGGTATTAATAGCTAGAATTCACCCTATCATACCCAAGACTGCATTTTAAGTTTAACAGAAGACAATTTTCACTCATGTTGTCCTATGCAATGACTATCAATAAAAGTCAAGGGTAAACACTGTCGAATGTTGGATTGCTACTAAAGAAACAAGTTTTTGGTCATGATAAACTATATGTGGCTGCATCAAGAGTAAGTCACCCAAACGATCTCAAAATATTAGTTTGTGATGAATAAAAAATGTACTTCTACTACATATGTAGTTTATAAAGAGGTTTTAATAATTTGTAATTTATTCTTTAAATAATATTCTCTTTTCTTTTTCTTATTTTACACGTGTACTTCATTTTTATTTATATAATATTATATTAGATCGTGTATCGCAACGGGACAATATCTAATTGTTTTATATTTTTTCAAACATTTTTAGTACAAAAAATATAAATTCACCTCCAAAGTTTGTATCTATAACCACTTATGTAAAATGATAATTGGAATGCCATTACACGATAAGATACATATAATTAGTGAGTAAAAATGTTTTCAAAAAAAAAAAAGAGTCATTTCCATTTTTGGTCCTATTGTTATTGGAGCATTGCCAATTTTAGTCCACTTTATTAATTTTTTGCCACATTGTGACCAGTCTTATTTAGTCATTGCCACTTTTAGTCCACCGTTAAAATTTTTGTCAAATTGCCATCCAAAATAGAGGAATTTTTGGTCTTTTCATGCTTTGGTCACCTCCTTGACCCTTTGCAGTGGTTTTCCTTACACATTTTCATCTATTGAAGATGTCCGGCGAAAGTCATGTGAGCCACATTACAAAGCCATAACTTTCGCCGGACCTCTTCATTGGATGAAAATCTGTAAGGAAAATAACTACAAAGGGTAAATGAGATGATCAAAGCATGAAAAGATCAAAATACCCATATTTTGAACGGTTATTTAACCAAAATTGAAAATGACTAAAAAAAAAAAAAAAAAATAGGGGCGGCGTTCGGTAATCTAAAATTCTAAATTCCTAAATGGCTAAACCCCTAATCTGCTGATTCTGCTCCGCGCCTCCGCCTCCTTCTCCTCGACGGACCACGTCGGCACGCCCTCCACAGACCTCAGCTCCATTTCCGGTGGCCGCCTCTCCTGCGACAGAGGCACTGCGCCGAGCCCGCCGACCACCTTCCTTGCTTCCGGTCTCCGTCTCCCTGTCGACGAAGGTAGGCGACTTTTCTTCTAGTTTTCTGGCTTCTGCAATGCCCTTCTAGGCGAACGGGGGCATTGAAATTGCCATTTTCCAGCCTTGAAGGCCGAAAGTCGAAGACTGGAAATTCCATCCAGTCTTCGACAATCGACATTGGCCTGAACCTCATATTATCTTGAAATTGAAGGGACTTTTTACTCGGATCCAAAAATTTTTAAGTGATATTCAGATGGGAGATATTTTTTCCTTCTTGTTTAGTATTCCTTAATTCAAATCTTATTTCTATTTGTTGTTGAAAAGTGTTCACTTCTATGTAGGATCTGATGGTTGAGAGAGAGAGCAATTTAATTTTGAATTAGGTCTTTACTATTCTTAATGTGGAGAAACTTGGATTAAGGAAATGACTGATCATTCAAGAATAAATAGAGTTATTCAGCCACCTCTGGTAAAATTCTTAACTTTCATGATTGTATTCTATGAAAGGCTTATAGTGTTTGCCTTTAATGGTGATTCTATTAGCAAAGGTTTAAGCTTATTTATCACAGAGGTTATGCATGCTTGCAGTCTGTTGTTGTTTCTTTGCTGCTTTTTGAACTGTTGACTAATGGTCTCTGTAGCAACCAATTGTTTTCTTATTGTTATTACTTTTTATCGAAATCAATTGCCAGTTTCTTATAACTAAGTTTTTGCATTTGGCAAGTTTAGACCAATTCTCATATCTCTCTGTAGAACTGGTGTCAGTTAAGGTTCTTGCCGGCATTGCATGCAATAAATAAATAATTATTTGCGCTAGAAAATTAATAAATGTTGGGAATTGGGGTTCCCAAACCGAACCAAATTCCGAATTCTGAACCGAAACCGAACTGAAATACAATGTTAAACCTAATGGTTTCATTTTTTCAAAATTGAACAAACCGAAACCGAAAAAAACTGAACCGAATATCGAAACGCCCACCCCAAGTCAAAATCCCTAAATCTCCATTAAATTTTTTTTACAGAGCAGTGCTCCTTTGTTTTTTTTTT
>NXFB01000200.1:4699-22517 GCA_002525835.2 Ipomoea batatas | reverse complement strand
GGAATGTCATAGCTTAAAGACATATTTTCCGAACCTTAAACTTATCGGAAAAGACGAGGGGTTACAAAGCATATCTCCAGTATCAAATCATATGACTTGATTTTTGTTTTCTCTAGGACCTGCACAAGTAAAACAGAAACGAGAGACCCAAAACAAAGTACATGCAACTTGCAAACAACTTAGCAAATAACACAAAAGCACTTATGGACACAAATTCAGATATTGACACGTTGAGACCAAATAGACAGTCAGATAAAACAAGAATATCAGCATATAAAGAATTAAAGACACATATCCAATCAATTAGCACAGAGGGCACACGAATAATAATAGACACGGTTATGACCAGATCATATAAGGACATGTAGAAACAGATATATAAAGCATACACGGAATAGAAAATACAGATTCAGACATAAAAGAAATGTCAACAACAAAAGATTGATAAAATAGTAGAGTTTACCGACGTCCTTGATATTGATGATTTTATCTTTTTCGCTTCCAAGATTGCAATAACTTGAATTCAAAACCGAGACTTGACTGTAGATAGCATCATTGTTTTTGAAACATTAACACAATTTATTAGATAACAACAAAATTTATTCAGTTTTAGTGATACCTTATTATTTTAAATTGTGATCAGCATTAGCAAAATTGTAGATTCTCTCTATCTTTCGCTGGTTCCCGAATCTCATTTTGCCTCCCTTAAGATGCTTTTGGAATTAAATGAGATACAAAATCTGCTTTCTTGACCCAAACATCCTTTAAAAATGGAGCAATACGTTTGTGAATGTACTTTTTTGGTCTTTGATCTTTATAAAAGTAGTAGTATTCAGGTCTTGGTGTCCTCGTAACCTGCAATAATGACAAATAGGAGTGTAAGTCTTATAATTAAGCTTACATTGTCTTACTTTGAAGCAGTTTTGTCGTGTCGTGCTAGATTCTGGTATGTCTGTAGTTGTAGTAGTGGCTTTGACAAAAAAAGTTTTGTTGTGATTGCTGTTTCCAGTGAACCCCAAGCCAGACTTTATGGTAGCCTTCCTTCCAAAGTCAAGTATTTGATCCAATGTGGATGTGTTATCCATTATCTGTATTCGACTCTTTAGCATTTCCAACTCATGTTTCAGCTCAGTTTCACGATCTATACATGCTTTAATCATTAGGTCTCTATCCGACACTTGATCTTTATAAACATTTTGAGCATTTTCTGACATTTTGACCTGACTAGACAATGTACGGTTAACTTTTAACAAAATTTCCCATTTCGAGTACAATTTTTTGTATTCTTGCTCAAATGAGGGAGTTGGTAGGTCTTTGTCTTCAGCTGATGTGTATTCACCACAATCTGAATCAGCAACCTCTTCAATTTTAGGACCTGCAACAAACACAGTTGTAAAAGCAACAAAATTTCCTGAGATTTCTTCTACGTCAGAGGCGTCGGATTCAGGTTCATCATCACTCTATGTTAAAGCAGTTATGGATTTTTTCCTCCTAAGATATGTGGAACACTCTGCTTGGACATGGCCGAAACCTTCACACTCAAAACAGTGAATTCCCTTGCCATTGGATTTATCTTTTGATTGTGAGCTTTTTGAGGATGAACCACAGTTGTGGTTTGAGTTATCATTTCTAGGAAATGTTTTTGATGAGTTGGAACTTTGTCCTTTCTGGCTTAGCTATTTTCCTCCACATGAACTGGTTCTCTGTTTTGTCTGTTTCAAAATTTTAGAAAATTGTTTCGTTATAAAAACTACAGGATCATCGTTAGACTCTTCTGGGTCTGACTTAGGGTCATCTCCTTCAGCGGTGAAAGCAATGTTTTTGACGTTTTTCTTGTGGTCTGACAGCATCTCCATTTCATAGGTTCGTAAATTGCCCATTAATTGAGCTACAAATTTACGTTCCCAACCTGCATTTTCCAGGATGGCTGTTACCTTCATTCTGAACCGTTGAGGTAGAGATCTGAGTATCTTTGTTGCCAGTTTTGATTGAGAAAATAGTTCACCGAGTACCACGCCACGGTTTGCAAGCTCCTGGATTCTTGCATGAAACTCTACTATGAATTCTTCTTCCTTCATTTTAAGACTTTCAAATCAGAATTTAACATCTACAGCTTTGATTGTTTCACATCACTTGTGCCTTCGTAGGTTGTTTCTAATATTTTCCAAGCCTCTTTTGCTAAGTCACAACCTGCAATAAGAGAAAACCGATCCTCTTGCATTAGAGAAAAAATAGTATCCATAGCTTTGTTATTATAATTCGCCAATGTCATTTCAGCTATACTCCACTTAGTTTCAGGCTTTGTCACTGTTGGATCATTTGTTGTGGCACCATCCTTAGTTGGACGATGTTCCCATCTTGTCAATACAGATCTCCAAACCATTTCACCTTGAGCCTTAAGATGCATCTTTGTACGGGATTTCCAATAGGCATAATTATCTCATGTTAATTCCGGTGGCTTGTGACTATCCATTCTGTCACACTTGACAAACAGTTAGAACGTTCAAAAATAGATAAGCCAAAACAAAGAAAACACAAGAAAGATGTGAAAGCCTGAGTTCAAGAAACACAAATCACCCAGATCGCTGGACTAATAAATTAAGTCCCCGTGCTCTGATACCAATTGAAAGATTGTGAATCTTGAATGCAGGTGACAACCTATCTGGTTCCTACTTTGTTTTTAAAACAAATTAACCATCTGTATTTATTACTGTATTAGAAACATAATAAATAACAAAAACAGTGCAGAAAATATAAATGGAACCAGGATATGTTTACGCAGTTCAGAGCACTTCTCCTACGTCTGCGGGGCCACACAAAGGTGAAACCCAACTCCACTAGATGATCAAAGATTTACAAGGTTCACCAGATATCCATCCACAATGATGGCCTAATCTTTAACACCTACAAACATCACCATCTCCTGAGTTGGTAGTGTGTCAACTTCTTCAGCTTTCCCGGGCCAATCAACAAGCCTTCCACTTGATGTAGTAAATAGGACCACAACACACAACTAGTCTAAGTAGCCATATTACACTGATCTTGAGTCTGTATTAATGTAACAAACTATACATATTAAAACAGTAGGCTAAGGCTAAAACAGTAGAGCTTAATATTAAAACATCAGGGAACTTGGCAATCTTTTGTACGAAATCAACAATTGAATCTCTGAAGCTTCAGCTCTATTTATAGTTGAAGTCCTGAGCACCTTTCTTGTATTTGATCTCCTCAATTCAAGGTAACTCACTCAATTACATCTCCCATTGATATTCTCATCTCAAACATTTTTGTTTGAATAAATTTAAACCACTCATCCCATCCATTTAAATCATTCATGCATTAGAAAAACCTTAGGCATAATTATTTAAATTGATCAATTAAAACTACCTAAGATTAACAAATAAATTGCCAATATAAAATCTATACATCAATTTTCCTAACACTACGTGCCATCATGCTATTGTAATGGAAATTGTTATTTCTAATATAATCTTAATGTCACCACTTAATAACACTATTTAACTTGCACTACACTAATGTCAATTAATGAAAAATATTATTATATATATTTTCTCACATGGTGCAACTATAAACTTGAAGAAGAAAAACATGAACCACAGGGATATTTCCTCTTAGCGTGAGTAGTATCTATTATAATCATAGTTTAATTTGTTCTTTGAGTACTTTATGTGGTAACAAAACTTAATGAATAAACTTTATGTTTATTCTTGTTCACAATTAGATATCAAAATCTGATTACTGTTGTGTTAGAGATATATGGGTTAGTTGAGATATTTACTCTTAGCCCTAGGTTTTAGTGTTAGGAACCTGTGGCTAGGGTTAGTTCTACACTAGTATAAATAGCTCTACTCTCCTGTGCATATACACAGAACATATATACGAATACTTAGTTTTGTTATTCTATTGTTTAACATGCTGTAATGGCTAAATTTGGCCTAGTCAAACTTGTACCACTTAATTTGTAAAATATTAATGGGAAATGTTACAAATTTTCATTTGGTGCAAGTATTCGCACAACTTTCGTTGAAGATTAAAAATAAATGAATCATAGTGGTATGTCCCTTAAAATGTGAGTAATACATTCAATGTTCACACCCCATTTTGATTCCTAAATCAAATTCTTTATGAATAAACGCTGCATATTATTCTTGGTCCAAGCTTATGGATGCTTCTCAAACGAATATGTGCATAATCATAGGAGAAATCATCCAAATTATATGGAAGTGATAACATGAATGTACACACAATATAGTTACAAAATAAATCCTACGAACACTGTATGATTACTAAAATTTTTATAAGCATGCCTTAAGGATCCACAACTATTAGCATAATGCTAGTATATTACATAACTAACTCCTTATCTATAATATTGTTGAATAGTAGGAATTCAAAGTTAGGGAATTTATTTTAGGAATAATGTAGAGACTAAAGGTGATTTTCAGTATCTCCTATGAATTAGCTTCTTGAGTTTCAGTTACTAAATTTTAAGGAAAGAATTAAGCTAATTAGTTCTTTCCTTTATTATAATAGGTTGTATATATGTTGTTGTAATCTCCACTAGTTTATGCAGGAATTTCAGTATTTTTCTATGGTATCAAAGCTAGGTTTCTGAACCTTAGTAGCTTCAGGCTATTTTTTTTTCTTGACTTGCTTTTCTCAATTCTCAAGTCATGAAAAAATATGGAATGACCTCATCTCAAACTTTCAACATCACTACATCAGAAGAAGGAGGTAGTTTCGAAATTTCAAATAGTGGTAATGGTTTCTCACCTATTCTCATCACAAGACACAAAACAGAATGGCAAAAAGTATTCAATTCAAATGGCAATGGCAACATTATTGGGACTGGTATGGTGGCTCGAATAGATTCACATACAACCTACATTGTTAACAAAGGAGGAATGAGGTTGTGGATAGTTGACACAGTCGCTTCTGATTACATGATAGGAGATGATATTCTTCTCCAAAATTACAAGCCAAGTAGTAGTCACTCATTTGTTCATATTGCTGATGGTTCAAGTTCAAAAATTGTTGGGGTAGGTTCCATTCAACTTACTAAAGAGTTATATCTCAACTTTGTCCTACATATTCTAGACTTGGATTGTAATCTTTTGTCCATTAGCAAATTAACTTGTGATCTTCAATGTGTTACTAAATTTTATCCAAACTTGTGTGTTTTTTAGGACTTGAAATCGGGGAAGATGATTGGCAATGTTGAACTGTGCTCTGGGCTCTATCTCTTCTCATGTTGTCGATCCTCAAATCAAGTTTCTCAAGCAAGTTGTGGCCAATCTTAGAGTATGTTAGAATCTTTTTATATGTCTAATTCCAATGTCAATAAAGATAGTGAAATCATATTGTTACATTATCATCTTGGTCATCCTAGCTTTGTGTACCTCGCTAAATTTTTTTCGAAACTATTTGCTAATAAAACTCCATCATTTTTTCATTGTGAAATCTATCAGATTGCCAAACATACTATAACAGTTTATCCTCAAATTGCACACAAACCTTCAATTGTTTTTTCATTGATTCATAGTGACGTGTGGGGTCCCTCACTGGTAAAAATATTCTAGCACTTGATGGTTTGTGACATTTGTTGACAATCATACACGAGTAGCTTGAGTTTTTCTTATGAGAGACAATTCAGAGGTTGAGAAAATTTTTTAAATCTTTAATCTTATTACTCAAACCCAATATAACTCTAAGGATCAGATACTCAAGTCAGACAATGCTAGAGAATACTTCACTAGTAGTCTCAATATCTATCTACAAAGTCATGGATTATATAATATAAGCTCTTGTGTTAACACCCCCAACAAAATGGACTGGTTGAACGAAAGAATACTAGAATAGACATCTCTTGGAAGTTGCCCGGTGCCTTATGTTTTCTTCTCATGTTCCTATTTATTTTTGGGGGAAAGCCATTTTCACAGTACTCGATTAATTGTATGCCATCTAAAGTCCTTGATTTTAAAAATCCACGTCAACTTCTTCTACAAGATTTTCCTCACATACGTGCAATCTCATCCGATTTACCACTCAAGGTATTTGGTTGCACGGCATTTGTTCATGTGTACTCCCAACACCGTAGCAAATTTGATCTTAGATCCAATAAGTGTATTTTCTTAAGTTTTTTCCCAACATAAAAAGGATACAAGTGTTGTTCTCCAACCACAAAAATGTTTTACACCGCTATGGATGTCTCTTTCTTTGAACATATATCATTCTATCCCAAATCTCATGTTCAGAGAGAGAACATGAATGAACATCAAATTTGGGAGTCCTTTCTTGAGTTTGTATCCTTTGCCCATTTAGATTCACTAAATTCTTTTCAACCCATACCTTATCAACCTGTGGTTATTGATTATGCACAAGACTCACCCACACTTGATGTTTCTTCTCTTGTGCCTATCTAGTCTTCCATGCCACTAGATATCTCTTCTCCGATGCCTATTCAGTATCCTGTGCAACTAGATGTTTCCTCTCTGGTGCCTATTCAGTCTCTCGTACCCATTACTTCTGAGGTCAAAAACTTGCTAATGATAAAATTTGTATTAGGAGGAAGAAAAATAGGAGTTAGAGCACAGATCACAACCAACATGTGGCCAATGCATTGGCTCAATTTCAAGTCCTCTTAAAGAAAAAAAAGGGGTTTAGATAGGGTTGGAGAATTATCCAGTCCGAGTATAGATGACTTTAACTACATTGAGGAAGGGTGTTAGGAGATGTACAAGTTAAGTCATCCAATTGGGAATTATGTTACATATGTGGGGTTGCCACCATCTTACAAAGCATTTGCTACTTCCCTTGATGAGATTGATGCACTTTAAAAGAATGGAACATAGACTATTATTTGGAACATTTGTATTAAGATTTTGATGATACCAAAAGTTAGGAATTTTAGTCCTCTATTTATTTTAACTTTTATGATTAGGTGAATTCTTCTCAATTTCGAATCGCTCAAATAGTAACTCAAAATGTTATGTTTTGGATAGACAAATAAATTTGAATGATACATCGAAAGGTTATGTTTCGGATAGACTCAAAAAGTTCGGATAGTAACTCGAATGGTTATCTTTCGAATAGATTAAAGATGAAGACCTTGAAGAGTTGAAAACTTGAATAGTTTGAGATAAAGATTCGAAGAGTAAAAGACTACAAGACCGAATAGTGGAAGGGCCTACCTTTCGAAGTATAAGGTGGAACGAATGGTAAAGTCAACCATTTGTATCCAAGAGGTTATAGACTTTTAAGGTTCGAAATGTTAAATCGAATAGTGACAGTTAACCATTTGAAAAGAACTGTTCGAGACATTCTCTAAGTCAACAGTTCGAAACCTTAAAAACAGTAGTGAATGTGACCAAGGCAAAGGGAGTCCTAGGTTCACATCCCAAGGAATATTTTTCTTAAAAAGCTTAGACATTTTATGCTTAGCAAAAATATATGTCCAATGCAAAATAAGTCTCTAATGGCTGAAAAGTCAGACAAATATCTACCTAACCTCTGGATTACACGTTGGTCTTTACTCACTAGGTAATATACTTTTTGAAATGAGTTTTCCTTCAAATGGATCCTTTTCAAAATGCCTATAAATACCATCTTCTAAGACTGAAGAAGGTGTTGGTCAATCTAAGAAAATTCATTAAGTTTCACAATTCGTGACTAGTGAGAGAGATCCAAAGCTACGAAGAATTATCTAGATTTTAGAAGATTGTGCTACTTACACCAAGAAGATCAAGATTATTCAAAGCCAATACTTCTATTATGAATTTTGTCTTCAACCATTTGTTACTCTACTCAGTAGAAATAGAAAAAGGCGGAATAAACTCGTGTAAAGTTGAGAAACCTAGATTACTCAAGGCCAGCTTGGTGTTTAAGACTTGAGTGATCGTTTGTACTAAAGGGATTAGTGCAAGGCTCCTTAGGAGTTTTAATGAGAAGAGTGGAGTATGTTTGGTTTAGTCGAACCACTATAAAAATTTCTCTCTAACTTTATTTTTACTGCTCACTTACATACTTTATCACACACAAATCATAACTTTTAAGAAGAACAAAAAATACTTGCAAACCACTAAAAAGGGTTAACAATTCCAATGTGCATTCTCAATGAATCGTTGAAGTAACCTTTCAATTTACTTGGATGAATCGTTAATTTTTTTTAAACCTAGCAAGTCTTTCAATTTATGGTAGTCCACGTAGCACTTTAAGATTAATTTCCTTCTGACTAATGATCTTGCATAGATGATATCTACTATTTTGTACAATAATTCACCCCTTATTTTAGTTGTATTTCCCTTATCCTAGTGAAATTGGGAATTGTTTGTGTGTTATATTGTCCAAGTGTTGAATTATCTACAAGAAACAACAAAGAAAGAATTTTGGAGCATTTTGGACACGTTTTGGAAGAAAAGGGAATTACAAGGAAGAAAGGAAACGAGAATACAAATTGGAAAAGAATTGGAAGTTGCCTAATGGGCCAAGGCCCATCTATCTCCTATATATTCTACCTATTCTCTACAATTAAAAGAGGTTCCCTTACAGAGTTCTGAACCCTAGTTAGTTAGATTATTTTCCCCTTCTCTTTATATTTCCCTAGCATAGTTTAGATTAGTTTCACATTAGATTATTTAATCTCAAGCTTGGAATCTCGGATTGAAGTTGGATTTGTTCTTTATCAATTAAGTTCTCTTATTCCTTTATTTACTTCCTTCTCAGTTTTCTTGCAATGTTTATGGTTATTTATTATTGCTTTGCTTTGTTTACTCCAATCATGCGTGAGTAATTCGCTTATGGGTTTGGATTAGGGGTCCATTGTTAATCATGATGTTCAATTTGTGATTATTGCATAAAGGGATTGAATCTTTTACCTAGGGTTTATGTTGATTTGGGGATTTCTTTCTACTTGTTATTGATTGATGGCCACAATTAATTGCTAGTTTAGGAGAGGGATTCATTACAACGAAAGTTGGATGGAGCCCTCGAGCCTTACCAATTTCAACCTAATTTTCCTATTATGAGAATAGGGGTAATTTTGGGGGCTTACAATGCTTAGGTGCTTAAGGTTATGATTGATGCATCACGACAGTGGGACAATTGTAGCCTAATTCTTGTTATTGATTACGAAAGTAGCTAACTTGAATTCTTTTGTGCATTGCCCGTAAATCTCTAGGTTAATTATTCTTTCCCTAATTTTGAGATTGTTAGAACATCAAGGTTACAATCCCCCTAATCTGGCTCATTCCCTTATCATACAGTTTACTCCTTAGTCAATTGCGTTCTTTTAATTTACATCATTCAGTTTTAGTTACTTGGATTCTAGTCGATTCACGTACTCTAGTGCCTAGTACTTTTAATTCATAAAATTACGTGCCATAACCCCAATCCTCAGCGGAACGACATAACACACCCACTTTTACACTCCATCTATACAACATCAATAGATCATTAATTTCTCCAAGAATTTTGATAATAATTGCTTCTATATATGAAATACTTTCATTTGAAAGCATTTTAAAATCTTCAAATTTCTTCATGGCGATTGATGAGAGTTTCCCAAATTTCCTTTGCGGTAGCACATTTTAGAATCTTTGGAAAGATGATGTCATCTACGGCTTCGAATAGAATATCCTTGGCAATGTTGTCAAGATTTTTCCATATTCTATCGTTAGACGTCCACTCTATTTTTGACTTGGGTACATATTGTGGAGCATCAGGCGATAGAACAAATGCAATGTTAGCCTTCAATATTTCGACCAGACCATTGGAAATTACTTCCTACATTTCATCATGTAATGCATATAAATGTACTTACATGCTAACTTTCCAGTCATTAAATTTATCAAGTGAAAATAATAAATTTTGTGCTAAACCTTTCTACATCTTCACGTGAGATATGAAAGAATTAATCCAATCACATACACTTGTAAATTGGATCTGCCTAGAAGTCAAGAACAAGTTGACTCAATTAGACAGCGTGCTTTGATATCAATTATTGGTCCCAAAAGAGATAAGGTAAAGTCTAACGAGGGGGGGGGTGGGGGGATAGACTTTACTCCAATGTGCAACTCTTTCTAAGCTAATATTAAAACCAAAACACTTAACAATTTGTTAGTGTCTTGTGCACAGCAAAACATAAAATAATGTGTAGTGTGTGTTTCACGTGCAAATCTTCAAATATTGCTTCAACCTTGACTCTTTCTATTTTAGACTAGTCGCTTTCCAAATATAACTTGAGCTCATATTTCTTCTCCTTTGAAATATATATTTGGCCACTTCAAATTGGTCTTGGGTTGGGATCCCATGAAATTGCTTCTTTACTTGAATTGGATCCCTTGATTAATTTGCATTTCCAAATTAATCTCGTTCTGAAATTGGATCCCTCTGAAAATTTCAGCCCGTGTAATTTCATCACTTAATAATGTTATGAAACTTCAGCCCTTTGAAATTGTAGCCCTTCGAAATTGTAGCTCTTGAAATCTCACCCCATAGCTTTTGACTTGAAATCTCATCCCTTTGACTAGAAGTCTCTAAATCTCTGCCCATGGAAAATTGTATCCCTTCAAAACTTCATCCCATGTAAACTTTCGCCCTTGGCAAACCTATGCCCTTCGAAATCTCATCCCATGAAATTAATTTCATCAAACTTCAGCCCATGGAATCTCATCCCATGAAATTCATTTCATCAAACTTCATCCCTTGAATTTCATCTCAAGAACTTCATCTGTATTTCCACGCCACTTCCATCTTGGATTAATTCAAAATTAATCAGTTATAAATACTTTAGCTTTTCGAAATTAATCAGTTATAAATACTTTAGCTTTAGCTCCTTAAGAAATTTTAACTCCCTTATAAATCTCATCTCATACTTTAGCACTCCCTTATAAATCTCATGTCATACTTTAGCTCCTTAGAAAATTATCTCATTTCGTACTCCCTTATAAGTCTCATGGCATACTTTAGCTCCATAGGAAATTACTCCATAGGAAATTATCTCATACTTAGCTCCATAGGAAATTATCTCATACTTTATCTCCGTAGGAAATTATCTCATGTCATACTTTAGCTCTTTAGAAAATTTTGACTTGACTCCAATATTTTGACTCCCTTATAAATCTCATGTCATACTTTAGCTCTTTAGGAAATTTTGACTCCCTTATAAATTTTTATAAATATTTTGCTCCTTCCAAAATGTAAATAATGAGATTTGATCCTTAGTCCTATAATAATGGGATTAAGCTCTTAACCACTCCGTCTATACAAAATTATTAATTAGTAAATTATTCTTCTTGATGTAGTCTTTTTCTTGATCTTTAAGTAGACTTCTTGCAATGCCATCATCTTCTTTGATTTGTGTCATTGTCATTCCTTTCCTTATGCTTCGAGATGATCTTCAGATTCGTAGCTTGATATCTCTATATTACTTTCTTTGATGGAGTTTTTGTATATTTAAAAATTATTCCCCTCTTTTATAATACTTGATTTTTCTTTGATCATTGACTCTCTTAGACAATAGAAAAATACATTTCGGCGATCTAATATTTTTCTATACATTTTGGCATATCAAAATCTATTATAATTTATTCCTAACAATATTATGTACTTTTATTAAAACATGTACTATGTATATAAACACACATTGGAGGAATTGCCCCAATTGCCCCCCTAGATCTACCCTTATTCATTGTTACTCCCACTTTCATTAATCTTAGTCTAAGACAGTAATTGAGTAGTGAATATTCCAACAGCTTAGATGACAAAGTCATCTGCTCAAACACTAGGTTTTTATATAGGAGATTATAAATCTTAGCATTAATATGACACATAAATATGATTTAATAATAAGATAATAAAGTTCTAAACGATCAAATTATTATCAAAATAATATCAATGGTTATTAAATTAAGTACAATTATTTTGAAATAGATCATTAATAACCTATTTCAAAAACCTGAGTGGCAAAAAAGTTTGTACTAAAAAGTTAATTAAATCATTGGTACAACATCTTACGGTGCTTAACCTTTCGGATATTTCTGAAAGGGTACAGCATAACATTTCGGAAACCTCCAAAATGTTACAACTGCCCATAAGGTGTCAAAGCACCATATGATGCTGCTTGCATTAAGCACCTTACGCTAGATGCTTAAACTAAGCATTTCAACTTCAACTTCAACTTCTTTGTATAAGTTGGAAAAATTCATTCAAAAATCTGGCATAATATAACCCGCATAGACTGCTAATTTTTCATATGACATTCATGTACGTAGGTCATGGGTGTACACAAGTCAAGCCTTTTCAAACATATTCTGGGATTTGATTTACACCCCATGTGGGCGAGAGAGGGTCTTTATGTTATGCAATTCTAACTCCCTTTAAAAGGGACTTGTATATATACTAGTGCAAACCCACATCCCTTTCCAATGTGGACAAAGGATACTTCCAAGCTTTTTCATCCCTATCTTTCAACTCAAATAGGTATACATTGAGACTCAATTTCCAAAAATGGAAGTGGACATCACATATATTTGTACTACAAAATAGCCACTCAAAATTGCCATTTTAGCAAAAATTTCAAACAATCCCCCACATGAATGAAAATTTATTTCAGGACTGAAAATGGCACGATCGTGTTCAACGATCGATCCCTACATAGGATTGGTAGGTGTTACCCTTTGAACCTTCCCTTCTGACGATATATTTACTCTACTAGTTATATGATAAAACGTGATATCTTTGAACCGCATTGTCATTTGTGTAGACGGTGACATATCTCATACAGGAACCTTCCAACCTTTGTTATGTTTTCATGGGTGTGCTCATTTTGGCAATTGAGCACTATTCCTGGTTCTACAAGAGTTTCTAAAGAATTAAGCCTAGTCAATTTTCCTTTGAAGCAATCCAACTTCTCTCTCACATAGGTGATTCTTTTCTAATTATCTCATTTTGACTATATTTAACCCCTTACTTTATTCCATTTTGGACATATTATGCATGTCTTTGCTTATAGTTTCATCCAATTGCACAATGCAAGGACAATGAAGCATTTAGGAGCAAATTTGACCAATTAAGGAGTTGTGGAGTACATAGGGAGGGAGCAAAATGTCATCTTGAACCAACCTAAGAAGAAATTTCACAAAATTAGGCGAAACATAGACGTTGGAGCCTTTCCAGCATGGTCATATGCATTGTCACGCCCGTGGGAGAGGTCTTCACCGGTCATAGGCGTCGACAAGCCTATGACATTGTCGTCTCCGCAGACGAACTACAATATACCCATAACGTTACCTATTCATTTTCCCTTGTTGCATTGCACGATTTAATATGTAACTTCCATATTTGAGAGGGGCTCTAGAGAGAGTTGAATAGTAGAGAGTAAAGATAAGATTCAAACTCTAGACTAGAAAAACACTTTTCCTTCCAAAAATAATATATTCCTCTGATTTGTAGATCTATTCCAAAAAGGGTTGTAGAATCATTTTCATTTTGAAGATACTTTTATTTATTGCTTTCATCTTTATTGCTTATTTGATGATGTCTCTCCTATATGTTTTTACCTTATTTGCTGTGGTTATGAGTGAGTAGTCTTGTTTAGGATTTGGATTGAAGATGATATGAGATTCTAATGTCTACTTCATATCTATTGCATAAAATGGTATAAACCTAATTTATAGTTCCTAATGTTGTGGGAGATTTTGTGTATTTTTGTGTTAAGGTTTGGTGCACAACATTCTTACAACAATCTTGTAAGAAATTCAACCCTATAGCCCCTTCTTACAACCCTTTGTTCTTCTATGAAAGTAAGAAATTTAGGGATTTAGATTGTTTGGGCTTTGTTGAAGGGAGTTGATGCATCACGAAAGTGGGGCAATTCCCGTCTGCAAATCGGGCTTATATTGACCACAAAAGTGGCTTGTAATCGCTGAATTGGTGTTGGTGATCTTGGAAATTGAAGTTGTGTTTTGTTTCCTCGCCCCAAATCCTTCCTTATCATTTTGAATAGTTATTTGTCATTGTTTATTTAATCCCTTGATATTGATTATTGCTTAGCATTCACGTGTTTCTTTAACTTTGTGCATAGCCTTGCTCCTCCAAAGATCACGCCATAGAGTTAATTCCTAGAGGACAACAAAAACTAAAATCTTATTTCACTTTTCACCTAGATCATATGTGCCTAGCGAGGGCCTAAGTAACCTACTTGGGTCCAACTGTGTGACCTAAGGAAGGAGTCCCAAGAAGGGGGCTTGGATCCCCCCGAAGGCTTAGTTCACAAACCAAACTTCGGGGTGACAAAGGCAACACCTAATAAGCCCAATAAGTTCGCAAACCCCCCCCAAGGGGCCGGGGTCATGAAGAGTACTCTAGGTTTGGACCCCCCAAGGGGCTTAGGTCGCAACCATACTCTGGGGTGATAAAAGCGGTACCTAGACCCCAATAAGTAGACTAGAATCTTGAGGGGCCTAGGTCATGAACCATACTTCAGGGTGATGAATGTAATACCTTGGAAACCCAAGAAGTTGGCTTGGACCCTTCGCAAGGCCTGCCGGGCCGTGGTCCATGCCCAAGGTGATGTAAGCGACACTTTGGAGACCTAAAAAGCGTGTTCGAACCCCTCGAGGAGCCCAAGTCGCAAATCATTTCCTAGGGTGATATAGACAGTACCTCAGAAACTTAAGGAGTGGACTTAGACCTTCTGAGGGGCGCGAGTCGTGAACAATACCTCATGCCAGATAGGCGATACGCTCCAGGCGCTCAAGAAATTAGCCTGGATGCCCCAATGAACCTAGGTCGCAAACCATGCTCTAGGTGAGATAGGCAATACTCCAAGTGCTCAAGAAATTAGCCCAGAAACCCTAAGGCACCCGAGTCACGAGCTATGCCCTGGACGATGTAGGCAATAACTCGAGAGCTCAAGAAATAAACCTGAGCACCCCAAGGGGTCCGGGATGTGAACCATGCTTTGGGCCTACATAGATGGGACCCCAAAGGCCCAAGAAATAAGTCTGGACTTCCTCAAGGGGCCCTTGCCGTGGGCCAAAGGTAAGCCATTCGGTCGTGGTCACAACACGGACGACAAGCCAATGTTGTAAGGTTGGTTGGGAGGAAACGCAAAATATTGATGTGAGATATTTTTCTTAAGGGGAAGCCAAGGTTTTCTTATGGAAAATTTCGGAGGCACAATGTAATAACATATTCATTTTTGTCAGGAGGCGTACATTTGAAAAAGTACTAGCAAGGTATTCTTTAGCCCGGAGGCATACAAGCAAAAAAGGTGGTCACTAGATTATCTCGGTTCTCTGCCCTCCTATTGGCCCCCTTCACTTGGTCCCCGAGGTTTTCAATGGGTCCTCCAATGAAGACTCATCATCGCTAATATGAATGTATTCCAAGGCAGGACTAGCTGTGTCGTGAGCCCCCACGGGTAGCATAAGAAGACCATAATACCATCTGAATCCTTTTGCATGTCGCCACCCTCTACAGTGTTACTTCCTCTATCCAAGGCTGGTGCACCATCTTTCTCCAAATCCTCGATCTCGCCTGGGAACTCCCAATTTGAAGGAGAAAAGGTCGACTCCCTGCAGCAGAAGGCCTCGTATATTTTCCTTTGCATATCAAAGCACCCCAAATCGTAGGCAACAACATTCTTGGAAACATGTTTCTCTATCCCATTCTTGGACTCAAGCCACCCGTTCACAATCTCCTCCAAGAGCTCTTTGATGTAGACCTATAGATTGACTTAGAATGCCGTGAATCCCTTGTAGCACATAGTAGCCCCGTCCAATACCCCTTGGAGCCCGATGATGACCTGATCGGTTCTGACATGCTTACTCTCTCTCTCTCTCTCTCTCTCTCTCTCTCTCTCTCTCGTTGTCGACTTTGGGCAACTTGGATAGTGGGGGGATGATGATGGAGATATTGGAAATGACTCAATAATGGGGTCGAGGTCTAAGAGCCCATAACCTAGGGCTCAAGAAAATGACCTAAGTGTCCCAAGAAGACAACAACTTGGGCTAAAGAACCCAGAACCGAGAACCCATGACCCAGACAGAGGTTAAGGGCCCTGGGCTAGCCTTCAGAGCTGGCCTCGGGGCTGCTAACCATTCCCACCCTGGAGCTCGTCTCTAAGCCCGAATTGGTTGGCTTTGACTAAGTCACGCGGCCCACCGCGTGGACCTTGACTTGGTCGCACCACCCTCCACCATTTTAGGAAGTTTGTTGGGCTTTTCCTTGTATAAATGGCCTAAACAATCCATGTCAAATTTTGTTACACAACATCCTTTTGTAATATTTCTACATCAATTAAGAAAATAATATTACAATTATTTGTCTTTACTATTTTACCCCTTATTATTTATGTGAACTTATTGATTCGTACATACTCTGGAAGAACATGAGAACCACTCTCCAAGTGAGAACATGTGGTCTAATTTGGACTCTTCATTTGACAAGACCTAATGGATATGATTTAATGGGTATTTTTAACCCTTATTTATTTATTTATTTATTTATTGCGTTAGGGACATTTAGGTAATTTTCTACGTAGTTTCCTTGCAAGCGGTTTCCTTTTAGATTATGTTGTGTGATTTTAGGGAATTATAACCACGATTTTAGAGATTTTTCCTAATCGTTTTCCTTAGTTCTTCTCTTGGTTTTTTGGGTGTTGGTGCCCGGTAGTGACTGTTCGACATAGCTTCATTTTTGCTCCTTTTTTTTGGTGGTTCGTTAGAATATGCTTTTAATTAGGTTTGTTGATAAATCTTTAATTTTAGGATGGGAGTACATCGTAGGCTGTTGAGTTGTGCATTAGGGTGCTAGGTATCGTGCATCGTAGAACACCTTTGTGCACTGACAGAGTAAAAGTGTGCATTCTCTGTTAGTTTAGCAGTGGTCAATTTTGTGGGGTTTAGAGGTTAGGGTTTAAGGTGTGCACTTACAAAATGCTTTACACCTTTCTGCACTTCCAGAGTAAAGTTGTGCATTGTTAGTAATAAAGGTATGCATTTTTATGGAAATAGTGGTGCATTACATTGTTGGTGGTTGTGCATTCTTGAAGGCGGGCTTTCTGCTCTGTGGGGCGTAGGTCTGTGTGTTTATAGAGTAGGGTTTACGGTTAATGGTTTAGGGTTTCGAGTTTATGCTTTAGTGGTTAGGGGTTACTATTTAAGGTTACTGGCGTTAGGGGTTAGGGTTTAGTGTTCAATAATTAGGGGTTAGTTTGAGGATTTTAGGGTTTATGGTGTAGGGTTTTTCTTGTAGTGGTTAGGAGTTAGGGTATAGGGGTTGATACGGTGGGGCGATTACGTTGGTGTAGTGCTGCATTGTGGTGATAGATGTTGTGAGGTGGTGTGGAAGTGGTTGTGTGTTGTGATGGTGGCTTCAACTTGTAAATGTAGTAATTGTGCATCGGTGTTATAGTGTCAGTGCATTGTTGTTGTATATTTGGTACATTCTGCTCTTAAATGTAGTGCATTATACTATCATTAGGGTTTATTTGTAAGGAATGTTCATCTTTTTTATCACGAATGGGTGAACTAACTTGTCCTGGGTGATTATATTATGCTAATAATATCCTTAATTTTAATGGTCCAGATTATACCACAATTCTCACCTGATACATGGTTCTCATGAATGTTCATCTTTTTTGTCACAAATGGGTGAACTAACTTGCCCTGGGTCATTATATTATGCTAATAATATCCTTAATTTTAATGGTCCAAATTAGACCACAATTCCCACCTGATACATTACTCTCATGGGGGAGCCAGACCGGTGGAAAGTATAGACCAATCTAAACCAT